>CAUYLG010004406.1:0-38203 GCA_963573385.1 Cacajao melanocephalus | reverse complement strand
GTTAGCATTTCGTTAAATCTTCTTTCAAGGTTCTTAGTTTCTTTGCATTGGGTTAGTACATGTTCTTTTAGCTCACAGAAGTTTCTTATTATCCACCTTCTGAAGCCTGATTCTGTCAGTTTGTCACACTCATTCTCCATCATGCCCTGTTCTCTTGCTGATGAGGAGCTGCGATCCCCTGTAGGAGGAGAGGCATTCTGATTTTGGGTGTTCTCAGCCTTTTTGCAGTTGTTTCTTCCCATTTTTGTGGATTTATCCACCTGTTGTCTTTGTAATTGCCAATTTTCAGATTGGGTCTGAGTGGACATCTGGCTTGTTGGTGATGAAATTTTTCCTGTTTCTTAGTTTTCCTTCAGCAGACGCCCTTTCCCCACAGAGTTAGGCCTTCCCGGGTTCAGCTGTGCTTACTCTCAAACTCTGTGTCCTTAGCGCTTCCAATTGCTGTTCTCCTTGTGGGGATGGGACCAGCTGGGCCCGACTCAAAGGGCGTCCAGTCCCATATACTCCGCACTGAGAAGAGCCACACTGCGCCAAGGCACCGGCAAAACAGCCGCGCCAGCCAATAGAGTTGTGCTGGCGACCCATGTGGCTCCTCCACTGGGTAGCTCCCAGTTTGTGGGAAACAGAAATTCGTCTGAAATTGCAGTGTCCACTCGCTCTCTGCGCTTTCACTGGGAGCTACAATCCTGAGCTGCTGCTAATCGGCCATCTTGGATCTCTCTCCCCACATTTTCATCTTGATGGCAGCAGTGGCCTGTCTGGATCAACTGCTGTTTGGATGCCAGCTGCAGTGGTGGAAGTGTGGCTGGGCTTCATGCTCTGCAGAGCCAGCAGTGGCCAGGAACAGGGGATCCTAGTGGGAGGCCTGCACCCTATTGAGTTGACTCGATGGGGTGGGAGTTTGTCCTCCTGGTTGCAGCTGCAGCTGCCCAGCCATAGCTTTATACCCAGGTGTCCCTGTGCTCTTGGGGGTCTGGGAAGCCCCCTGCCCCCACATGACTGGGAGTGTCTATTCTTGCTTCCTGGCCCCTCCTTTATCCCAGCAGCTGCTCTGGTGCAGAGTAAAGTTGTGGCTGAGCTCAGATGGAGTTGCAACCCAGGCATGTGTGTGTGTGCTCGGGATGGCACTGATACACTAGCCACTTGTTGCCTTGGCCCCTTTCAGACTTTGGGCACCAATGAGCATGGGAGGGAGGCTGGGGGGCTGAGGGTGGCTTGGTGTAGGCCTGCAGGCACCCATTGATGCAGACAGCCTGGGCTCTGCAGACGACATGTTGATGGCAACAGGAGGAAGACAGGTGGGCAAAGGGAGGTCCCCAGTGAAACGCCACCTTTAAGACAGAAATGGCCTAAAGCCTGGGGTCTGGGCTGGTTTGTCATTTCCAGATAGAGTTTGCTACCTGGAGTGAGAACGTCCTTGATGCCTTTCAGTCAATCGAATAGTGCTTTTTCCAGGCCCACTGATGGCCGCCCATAGACCAATCAGCACATACTTCCTTCTGAGCCCATAAAAAACCCAGACTCAGCCAGTCTTAAAGACTTGTCGGGATGACCTGTCTGTGAATAGGGAATACCTTCTCTGCTGAGAACTGTTCTTTTGCTCAAAAATGCTCCTTTCTACCTTGCTCACCTTCCAGTTGTCCACATAACCTCATTCTTCCTGGACATGAGACAAGAACTCAGGACCCACTGAACAGCAGAAGTAAAAAGAGCTATAACATGTTCCTGGCTGGCTTGCTAAGCTGTGGTCAGTGACATGCCCCCAGATCGCAAGAGTGAAGAGTACTGTCCCTTCTCAGGGCCCAGACCTGGGGATTCCTGGAGCCAGAGCTTCTGTAACACTATAATCCTCCCATCATCTTTTTGTGCCAGGTGGCTACCCCCTGTGCCCCCTGTGACAGCCCAGGAGCCATATGCCAGAGCAAGGTGGCAGGACTGAAAGAGTTGTTACACAAACCAGATGAAACATGCCCCTCTGAAATACACCTCCCTGCCCTCCACTCACCATGCTGCAGGAGATAAGAAGGAGAGAAGAGTTGCTGCCTTCCTGTCAGCTGCCTCCCAGAAGGGCATCAGCTCTTCTCAGAGCCCAGACCTCCGGGTTCCCCACAGCAGGGCTGTGATACATCGTAACACTCTCTTTGGGGCTCTGTGCTTCCCAGTGTCTCTAAGCTTTTGGGTGCCATCACATTCCTCTTGTCAGACACTGGTGCCTGCAGTGGAAGGGTTCTCTGACAATACTGTGATCTAAGAATATGACCAGTTTTCCAAACTCTCTATTTCTTGTTTATTTGTTCAATATTCTATAGCCTAAAGAATACAGTAGAGTAATTTATTGGTTCAAAAATTTTGCACATATATTTTTATGGCATATATTATCAGGTCTGATTATGGCATTTGAATATACTTATATAGTGTGGTTTGACTCTGTGTCCTCACCCAAATATCATCTTGAATTGTAATCCCCATAATCCCAAATATTGAGTGAGGGACTGGTGGGAAGTAATTGGATCTTAGGGGTGGTTTTTCCCATGCTGTTTTTGTGATAGTGAGTGAGTTCTTATGAGATCTAATGATTTTTATAGGTTTTTGACAGTTCCTCCTTCACATGCTGTCTCACCTGCCACCATATGAGGTGTACCTACTTCCCCTTTTGCCATGATTGTAAGTTTCCTGAGGCCTCCCCAGCCATGCAAAACTGTGAGTCAATTAAGCCTCATTTATTTATAAATTACTTAGTCTCAGGCAGTTCTTTATAGCAGTGTGAAAATGGACTAATGCACTATGTTTCCAGTACATTTAAAATAATTATTGATTTATTATGATGACAACCTGGGAGTTGGAATTTACTGGTATTATGTTTTCAAAATCACTAGTGCCACTATTCTATTGTCTAAAGAATTAAGATTTTTGTTCATAAAGTAGAATAATGTTGGTATTTTCCTGCACTGTAATTCATTCATGAATGAGTATCACATAATTATAAGAAGTAAGAAATTAGAAGTGTTGATAATTTTATCATAAACTGGAAAAAAGAAACATCTGTTTTTTTTTAAAGGGATTTTAAATAAATGCATTTGTTTACATTTTGCTAAATTAAGTTTTCAATGGAGGTTATGTCAGAGAAGGAATTTAATTATGAGTTACTTTCATAGGTAACCAGAGAAGTTTATTACTGCTTAGATATATAAAGAAATTAAGGATAACAATTAGAACAGGTTTAATCTCTCTTATTCACAATATTGGACTGAAAGAAATGCAGAATGTATGCAATTCTAGCTATTCAACTGTATAAATACTTTCAACTGGGTAGGTAGGAAAAGTTGTAAATATATAAAAATAAATACTGTAAACAAATTATCTATTCTTCTGAGAAACTGATTCTGTATAAAAGTTACAAAAGAAAAACATTTTGATATATGCTATTAGGTCATTTTTACAAAATACTTTTGTAATATGTGAAGTTTATTGTGAGGCAATTTTTTATTTTTAACAGAATTTTACATATTTATGTGATACAGTGTGATGTTTCCATACATGTATATGATATGCAACCATTTGTAACCATTAATCAACCTTTCCCAATTATTTCCTCTTTTCCTTTTCCTGGCCTCTGGTAAATACTGCTCTACTGTAGTTCTATGAGAGCAACTTCTTTTTTAAAGATTCCATATAGGAATGAGATTGTGCAATATTTGTCTTTCTGTGCCTGGCTTATTGCATGTAACATAATGTGCTTTAGGCTCATCTATGTTGTTGCAAGTGACAAGATTTTATTACATTGTGTAAACAAACCACAGTTTCTTTATCCCTTCATCTGTTGCTAGACACTTTGATTGATTCATATCTTGGCATTTGTGGATAATGCTATAATAAACATGGGTATGCAGATACTTCTTCTATATACTGATTTAAATTTCTTTGGATATATACCCAGTAGAGGGATTGCTGGATCATATGGTAGATCTATTTTTAATTTTTTGAAGAACCTCTATACTGTTTTCCTTAGTGGTTGTACTAATTTACATTCCCACCTGCAGTGTAGGAGTGCTCTCCTTTCTCCATATCCTTGCCAGCATTTGTTACTTTTTGGGCTATGGTGTTTTTTTGTTGTTGTGAATTTGTCTGGTTTTGGGATCAGGAAAATGCTGGCCTTGTAAAATGAGTTTGGAAGAATTCCATCCATTTAAATTTTTTTGAAGAGTTTAAGAAGAATTGATATTAGTTCTTCTTTAAATGTTTAGTAGCATTCAACAGTAAAGCCATCAGGTCTCAGACTTTTCTTTGATGAGAAACTTTTTATTTCTGATTCAATCTTGTCACTCATTATTGGTCTTTTCAGGATGTCTGTTTCTTGTGATCCAATCATGATTGTGTATATGCAGAAATTTTTTTATTTCTTCTAGGGTTTCTAATTTGTTAATGTATAGTTTTGTTCACAGTAGCTTTTAATGATTCCTTGTATTTCTATGGTATTAAATGTTACATCTCCTTTTGCATTTCTGATTTTATTTATTTGAGAATTCTCCTTTTTTCTCAGTCTAGCTAAGTTTGTCAATTTTACCTTCTCAATAAAGTAACCTTTTTTTGTAATTTCTTTTGTTTAAACTTTACTAATTTTCTTCTAATCTTTATTATTTCTTTCTTTCTATTAATTTGGGTTTAGGTTGTTCTTGTCTTTCTACTTCTTTGAAGTGCAATGCTAGATTATTTGAACTCTTTTAATTTTTTGATACATGCATTTATTGCTATAAACTTCCCTATTAGTACTGCTTTTTGCTGTACCCCATAAGTATGTTATTTTTTCATTTCCATCTGTCTGAACAAAATTTTATATTTTTAAAATTAATTTCTGTATTTACTCATTGGTTTCAAGAGCCTGTTGGTTAATTTCCATGTATTTGTAGAATTTCCACATTTTTTGTTAATTTCTAGTTTTCATCCATTGTGGTCAGGAGATATTTGATAGTATTTCAATTTTCTTTTAAAAAAATTAAAACTTGTTTTTGCTCTAACATATAGTTTATCCTAGGGAATGTTCCATGTGCTACCAAGAAAAATGTGTATTCTGTAAATATTGGATAGACTATTCTGAAAATGTCTGTTGGGTCCATTTGATGTAGGTTGCAGTTTAACTTCATTTTTGTTGTTATTGTTGATTTTCTGTCTGGATAACCTGTCCATTGCTGAAAATGGGATGTTGAAGTCTCCTACTATTATTATATTACAGTCAGTCTCTCCCTTTAGTTCTATTCATATTTCTTTCATATAGGTAGTTGCTCCAATGTTGGGTGCATATATATTTACAACTGTTGTATCTTCTTGTTGTGTTAATCACTTTATCATTATATAATGGATGTGTTTGTCTCTTTTTACAGTTTTTGACTTAACATCTGTTATCTGATATAAATATGGCTATTTCTGCCCTTTTCTGGTTTTCATTTGCTTGGAATATCTTTTTCTATTCCTTCACTGTCAGTCTATGTGTGTACTTACAAGTGAAATACATTTTTTGTAGGTAGAATATAGTTGAGTTTTCTTCCAGTCAGCCACTTTATGTATTTTAATTGGAGAATTTAATACATTTACACTAATTTAACTCATTTACATTTAATCCACTCAAGATAATTACTGATAGGTAAAAACTTACCCTTGCAATATTGTTACTTGTTTTTCAACTGTTTTGTAGAGTTTTTTTTTTTCTTTTTTTTCTTCTCTTACTGCCTTCCTTTGTAGTTAAATAGTTTTCTCTAGTAGTATGCTTTGATTTCCTATTTGTTGTTTTTAATGTGTCTATTATAGGTGTTTGCTTTGAGATTAGTATGGAGATTACAACAAATATCTTTTGATCATAACAAGTTATTTTGATTTTAATTCCCTTTCTTCTCATTTTGAATTTTTGGTGTCACATTTTAGATCTTTTATATGGCTTGTTAACAAATTAAAGAAGTTATTATTTTTAATAGTTCTTTATTTTAGCCTTCATACTAAAGATGTAAGGGGTTTACACACCACAAGTATAGTATTAGGGTAAGCATTAAAGTAAGTATAGTTTGTCTGTATACCTACTTTTAGCAGTGAATGTTACATCTTCAGCAGTTTTCATGCTAGACAGCATTGTTTTTTTTCGCTTTGAAAAACTTCCTTTAACATATCTTTTAGGACAGGTTTTGTGATAATGAATTCCTTCAGCTTTTGTAGTAATGAATTCCTTCAGCTTTTGTTTTTCTGGGCAGATATTTATCTACCCTTTGTTTCTGAAGGATCGCTTTGCTGGGTACAGTATCTTTGATTGGCAATTTTTTTTCTTCAGCATTCTGAATATGTTGTCTCATTTTCTCCTGGACTGCCAGATTTCTTCTGAGAAGTCTGCTGACATGCATATTTGAACTCTCTTATATGTTGTTTGCTTCTTTTCTCTTGTTGCTTTGATGATTCTTTCTTTGCCTTTGAACTTTGAGAGTTTGATTATGGGATATCATGAAGTAGTCTTATTTGAGTTGAATCTGATTGGTGACTTTGACCTTCCTGTACTTGGATATTTATATCTTTCTGCATATTTAGAAAGTTTTTTCTTATTATTTATTTGAATAAGTTTTCTATCCTTTTGTTTTCCTTAATTCCCCGCTTGAACTTCAGTAACCCAAATATTTGCTGTTTTGATACTATCCCACAGATGTTGTAGGCTTTCTTCTTTCCTTCTTATTCTTTTTTATTTTTCTTTATTTTTGTATTTCCAAATAACTTGTTTTTGAGCTCACTGATTCTTTCTTCTGTTTGATCAATTCTGCTGTTGATGTTCTGTATTGCATTTTTCATTTCATTCACCATATTTTTTAGATCTAGAATTTCTCTTTGATTTTTAAAAATTATTTTAATCACTCTGTTAAATTTCTCTGTTTAGTTTCTGAATTGTTTCTGCATTTTATTGAAGTTTGTTAAGCTTCCTTAAAATGACTGTTTGAATTCTATTTCTGAGAGATCATATATCACTTTAGGGTCAGTCTCTGGCAACTTATTTTGTCTGTTTTTGTTGGTTGTGAATGAGCAACATTGTCTGCTCACTGGGGGCTTAGGTGTTTATACCAGTCTTCACAATATGGCCTTTATGTGTCCTTCCTTCTTAAGTGTGCCTTCCAGCGATTCTAAGCAGATTGACTCTTGTGTTTCTGGAACTCATGACCACTCTAGCTATCTAAGCCCTAAAGGATGGTCTAGTTGTCTAAGCCCAGGTTTGCTGTGAGTTCTACAAGGGCTCTTAGGTTGGTATGGTTCTCTGGTCCAAATGAACCTGAGGAAGACCCAAGGAGAGTATTCTAGCTGTGTGGGAAAGCTGATCAGTGACCTGAACCTGGTAGCCTATTCCACCTGCCCAGAGAGGTGCACCTTCTAGATGTACGCTTCAGAGATGCAATATTTTTCTGACTGCAGCAAAAAATACTGGCACCCAGACTGTGCCTCCTCAGGATTTGCTGTGAGATGGGGGCTAGCAAGCCTGTCTCATTGGCTCTGCCAGGCACACATCTCCCTACAGGTCCCTGCACAGGCAGGATAGGTGTTTGACTACAATGGGAGGGGCCAGGGCTAAGACTAGGCCTCTTCAGGATATGCTGGGGGATGGAGGCTGTGACTCCATCATGGATGGTCAGATTTTTGAGCTATGAGATATAAGTGAACATCTCTCTGGGCTCTTGTAAGAGCAACTCTAAGCTGGGACCTCAGCTTAGGGGTATTGGCACCAAGTCACAGGTAAACTCTCAGGGTTACTGCTGAGACCAATGTCAGCTGGCGGACAAGCCTTTCTGCTAAGGCACTAGTGTATACTGTTTCTCCTGGACCTCTTGACATATCATCTTGGTTACAGGCTTAAAGCCAGATGGGGCTGTAACCAAGCTCTTTGGTTACAGCAACATAGATGCATCCAGAGGCCATTATCTTTGGAGAGTGAGACTGTTTCTGGGATTGAAACCAAAAACACAACTGGTGAGTCTGGTACCTAGATGCTAGTCTGTACTCTCAAAACTGCCTTCCTAGGTCTAAGGCCCCACTGTAGTTTCACAATTTCCTACCTGAATTCCGAGGCTTCTTCAGAGAGAGAATTGTATCTGTAGATGGGAGCAGAATTTGTGGTGTTGTGGAGGAAATAGGAGTGTGTTACCTCCATAATTTTATTGTCTTTCTGACATATCTCAGGTCATTGTTTTTATACAATCTGTCATTACTATAGGCAGATTCTGTTGAAAAGGGTGCAGATGAAGGGGGTACCTACAGGAAACAAAGGGTCAGGAAATTAGCTTCTACTTTAATTATGAAGACACTCATAATTCTGGATGTGTAGAGGATTCAGAAAAATTTAAGGTACATTCATCTGTAATTGACATTGTGGTTTTATTCAAAATATTATTTTTTAAAATCCATACATTTTAAAAAATGTTTCTTTATTTTTGATTCAGTGTGTATATGTGTATGTTTGTTACATGAGTATATTGTAGGGATTGGGATTCTAGTGTACTCATTACCCAAATGTAAACATTGTGTCTGATGGATAATTTTTCAACTCTTACCCCACTGTTTACACTCCCTGCTTTTGGAGTCTCCAGTGTGTATTATTTCTAACTTTATGCCCATGTGTACATGCTGTTTAACTCGTTATAAGTAGGAACATGCAGTATATGATTTTCTATTTCTGAGTTAGTTCTCTTTGGATAATGGCCTCTGGATGCATCCATGTTGCTGGAAAGAACATTATTTTGTTCTTTTTTATGGCTTTTTAAAAATGTGATACATTCATACCATGGAATACACCATAGCATTCCCTGGTGTGTATGTACCACATTTTCTTTATCTAGTCAACCACTGATGGACACTTCAGTTGGTTCCATGACTTTGCTATGTGAGTATTGCTGTGATGAACATACATGTGCAGGTATCTTTTTTCAAATAACAATTTATTTTCCTTTAGGTATATACCCAGTAGTGGGATTGCTAGGTCAAATGATAGTTCTGTCTTTTGTTCTTTGAAAAATCATCATACTGTTTTCCACCGAGGTTGAACTAATTTACATTCCTAAAAATTGTACGAGTGTTTCCTTTTCTCCACATCCATGCCAATATCTATTGTTTTTGACTTGGTAATAGTAGCCATTCTGACTGATATAAGATGATATCTAATTGTGGTTTAATTTTAATTTGCATTTCTCTGATAATTAGCAATGTTTTAACTTTGTTGGATAAGACTAATAAAATTTTGTTGAACACTTCTTAAATAGTATTTAAACTTTTATGATGGAGTATACTAAAATTTTCTGGTCTTATGTGGTTTCCTGAAATAATTTTTTAAATGTTAACATAATTTTACTATGGAGATATTTTACTATGGAGATATTTTACTAAACCTCAACCTTTGATTATCTAAAACATATTTAAGAGGACAATATTACTACTTATTGCATATAATTATATTTCAACATGGTGAGGTTTGCCTCTCTGTGAGGTCAACAGTAATTTTTTTATTACGTTTCGTGACAATGTTATTTGACTATATTTTATTTGTTTTGCAATCTAGTAGCTTTTCTTAGTAATAAGATGGTTTTCATATATTGAAGTAAAGATGATATAGGTTTGCCAGCATAAAAATAAAAAATGCAAAGCCAGCCATTTGGGGCTTATTTTAATAGTAGTGTGCTCATAGAGGGTATAAAACACTTAACTTTTTCCTTGGTTTTCTTGGATCATCTATATTTAAACAGTAGGCAAAACAACCTTGTTCATAGATGTCTTAAAATATACGCTGTGGCTCATGATGAGGCCAGTTCTCTCAAAGTGCTTCAATAATAATGCAGCTTATATACTATTTGATGTGCATTTCTTCAAGTTTCTCATCTTGACAACTACCCTCTTTAAGCTGAAGGGTATATCTCTGTACCTATGATTGTATGAAAATCATACTCTTTACACTTATACCTATACATTCAATGTTAAATATATACATATTATGTTATTTCTCTATGATGTCAGCTATTTAGATATTATCTGTTGTTGTCTTTGGAAGTTCTCGTTAATCATAAAGGTACTTGCTAATGACAACAGCAAATGAAGTCAATTTTAACCTAATGTTTAAGCACTTAATGTTCTGATCTATTAAATGTGGATTCATAATTTAATAGATCATATGTATTACCACCTGGTTTTACGTTGCCTTTTCTTTCTTTCATTGGTGAGCCAGATGTAACCATAATTTCATTTCTCAAATTGTCATTAATCCATGATGTACTTAAGCAGACTGATCAATTTGAGGATTCTGGTGGCAAATCAAGGAAAAGACAGAACCATGCGATGACAGTTATGTAACAACAAGCTTTATTGGGGTGGCAATTGGACAGGGTTGCCTGAGAGGGGGGCCATCCCTCAGAACAGGAGACTTCCAGAGACAGCAGTACAGGTCCACTATCCAGACAGGGAGGAGGGAAACTGAATTCCTGGGAGAGAGGCTATGTGTTTAGAAGAAGGTGCTCAGTAGCACAGTAGAAAACATACACACAGGGGCCAGAATCATAATGAAACCAACCAAACCAACTAACGAGATTTCATGGAAGATATACTCAACCCAATAATGGTGAAATAACACGTTGACATTGGATTTCTTTCTATGAAGATAGTTTTGGCTTTCTGACTTTTTCCATGTTTTTCCTTTTTTACTGTTTCTATTGGCATCCTCTGTCAGATGGTTGAAATAGCTATACTAATAAGACAGGACTATTCTTCCAAGACATTTTACCTCCTCCTTTATTTGACAGTGATAATGCTTCTTAATGTACCCTTAGAAGATGTGTGGTTCCAGTAAAATTAAAAATTAAATCAAACATTTTAATTTTTTTCTGATACTGTTTTCAAAAAATACTTTAGAACACTGTAAAAAATGATATTTGGCTTGCCAACTGTGGGATTTGATTAAATATTTCATACTTGCCCTTCATTTTTGTAGACAATCAACAGCAGTTTACTTTTAATAATAAATAATGTTTTTACAAATAATGCTTAAAATTTAACTTTTAACTAGTTAGGGCCTCAGTGAAGACTGTATTCTTAACTGGTAAAATATTTGCACTGTCATATTTGATGTCCCACTGTTGTAATCTGAATATGTTCCCTCCCAAACTTACATGTTGAAAACGTAACCCCTAACGCAACAGTGTTGGGAGGTGGGGTCTTTCAGGAGATGTTTGGGCCATGAGGGACTTTGTCCTCATAACTTGATTAATGCCATTGTAAAAAAGATTGTGAAATGGGTTTCTTCTCTTCTGCTCTTCTACCAAGTGAGTTTATAGCATTCATTCCCTTTTTTGCCCTTCTGCCTTCCACCATGTGAGGATACAGAAAGACCTACAACCAAACACCAGATATTGCGCTTGATCTTGGAATTTCCAGCCTCTAGAACTGTAAAAAACATATTTCAGATTTTTTTTTTTTTTTTTTTTTTTTTTTTTTTTTTATATTTTTTTGGTCTTTCACCAGGCGGGGGTTCATTGGGGTGATGACAGACCATTGCAAACTCTGCCTCCCAGGTTAAAGCAATTCTCCTGCCTCAGAACCTAAGTAGCCTGGGACTACAGGTGCAGGCCACCACACCAGCTAATTTTTGTATTTTTGGTAGAGACTAGGTTTCACCATGTTGGCCAGGATGCTCTCGATCTCTTGACCTTGTGATCTTCCTGCCTCAGCCTCCAAAAGTGCTGGGATTACAGGCAGGAGCCAGTGTGCCTGGCCCAAGTTTTTTTTTTTTTTTAATAGATTACCAAGTTTCAGGTACGTTGTTACAGCAGCACAAATGGAATAAGACACCCACAATGGATTTTTAGCTTATTCACCTGCATCTTCAAATATGCCACAGAAATTATTTACTCATGGGGAGCTACAGTTTACTTTATGAATTTATTCAGCAATTGGAACATAGAAGACAGAAAGGCCAGGTTTATTACTTACTGGTGTCTGATGCTTCCAGAAAATAGACACCAAACCTGAAAAAAATAGCTGCTCTTAGTTTTAAATATTTTGGAAAGTATTTAAAGATTATTAACGATCGACCGATCCATCCTACTTGCAAGACTCAAAAGGAGAATGTAAAAGTCAAAGCAAGAAGTCAGAAAAGGAGCATAAGTTCTTTTTTTATTGGTCTTGTTTTATTTGTGAATTTGACAAAATAATTTCATAATATGCTTTCTGCCAATCCATTACTTGACTCTGGCTTTGATGATGGCTGGCACCTCCATAACCCCAATGGACTTTATGGTGGAGGGCACTGACTCAAGCTTTTAAGGTAAAATCCAGATAAACTCAATAGGGTTTTTGTTATGACTTAGAGATTTAAGCCTTGATTTAAGCCTTGAATTGAAAACATAGTGGACTTTATGGTGGAGAGTACTGACTAAAACTTTTAAGGTAAAATCCAGATAAACTCAATAGGGCTTTTGCTATGACTTAGAGATTTAAGCCTTGAATTAAAAACACAGCAGAGGAAAAGAAAATACATTTTGACATTCAAGTTTTTTATGTGAAGATCTTATAAGTTTACTACCAATGACCTGTTAACTAATGATCATGGCCTCAAATATTCTGGAACAAATCCTTCAGATTAAAAAAAATTACTAACTCCTGCTTCTCAATCTTGGCAGTCAACAGCAAGACTGTGCAATTCCAGCCTTTATCTTTTTCAATTAAGACACTAATTTATTTACTAAATTTTTACTTGGCTCAAGAAATATCAGTAGAAAATAGTATTGTATATTACTGAAGATCATTTAAGCATACTTAATTGATTGATTAATTCTGTAGGTGAATTGTGTTTCCCCAAAATTCACATGTTGAAGCCTATCCCCCTGATGTAACTATATTTGGAGATCAAGTTTTTAGGAGGTAACTAAGGTTAAACTAGATGGTAAGAGTAGGACCCTAATCTCATAGAACTGTGGCTTTAAAAGGAAAGAAAGAAAGCCACTCTATTTTTCTTTCTCCACCATGTCAGAACACAGTGAGAAGATAACTAAAAATCAGAAATAAAGCTTCCACCAAAACAGAACCCTGTTGGACCATAATCTTGGACTCTCCAGCCTCCAGTACTGTGAAAAATTAAATTTCTGTTGTTTAAGTCATTAAGTCTATGGCATTTTGTTGTGGTAGCCTAAGCAGACTGAGAATATGAATCTGCATTAGATAACTATCTTAAATTTTATACAGGATGCATTAAAATGAATACCTTCCTGAAATACTTTAAAAGTCTGTCCCTCAAAGAAAAACAAAAAAAGCAGAAAACAAAATAATAGCCTAAAGATGTTGATAATTGATACCACATTTGAATCACCTTTCAGAATCTACTTATACCAAAAAATTCCATTACCTCTTATAGGAAAAGATGAGTATATTATCTTTATTCTTCCAACAGACTAGAACATCTTAGGAAATATATTTTGCTATTTAAAGGATAAGGCTCTTCTTTTAAATTGTGTACTAAAGATATTTAATTAGATAAAAACTCAGTAGTATGCCTAGTAAGTCAAAGATTATGCTAAAATATAAGCTTACGACTACTCAAACTTTTCTTTCCTGTTTCTCACTGGCTTTCATCCATGCAATGCCTTTCTTTGCTTCTGATAAAGTTTCCAATAATTTTTCTGATCTTTGTTCTACTTGTATGATTTGACTTCATGGTAACAAGTTTAACTTTCTATTTATATTTTGCCATTTTTTTTTGAACACTGAGAAACCTCAAAAAATTACCTGTGAAAACCTAGTCTTTGGCTACAAGTTTGTTTATATGCAGGAAAAAGAACATTAGGAGAGATTACATTTAAGGGCATGAAAAGAAAACAGCATGCTACTGATTTAGGTATGTCAGGCCTCACCCTAACTCAATTTGAGTTTATAAAGATATCTGCATGTGATCAAATAATTTTTATTTTAAAATTATTAGTTATGGAATTCACAAAGATGCTATATATTTCATGTTTAAATAAATGATATAAAATGCCAAATGGAATTTGTGTAAAGGAATGTATGGAAGCTTTAGGTTGAAGCAAGAGTTAACGTGGGAGCAAAGAGGTTTGGTACAGTGTAATCACTTTATCCTGGATGGTGAAAAGAGGGATAGTTTTCATACAAACACCTGTCAAATATGATCATGTTCTATGTGCCAGAATATAGTGATGGTGGGGGGCTGAGTAATCTTTCTGTCCTTTTTATGTTTACTCAGATTTCATTAAACATTTACTGAACTTAAATATTTTTTATTAATGAGAAGAGCCTGGTGGTTAAAGTAAAACACTCAAAACTCCAAATAAATTCCCCCTCCTTTTTTTTGCTTTTGAATACTGACTTAGTGGAGAATAGTTGTCTCTGGAGAATAGCACTGGCTGAGTGTATTATATCTCAGTCCTGGACTCACATCCAGCTATGTTATATCTATTTATAGATATAGTGGAATGTATTTCAAGAAGGAATGGTGAGCTCTTTTCTTGATTACTGCTGAAAGCTCAAGCATGATGAAAACTGAAAATTTTCTACTGGGTTTAGCAATGTGGAGTGCACTGAATACTGAACATTTGATATAAAGGAGTGACTGGAAATATAACTCAGATTTCTAAAAACGATGAAAGTGATTAGGAAAGGGAAGCAGGAAATGTAAACCATGCTCTTGAGAAATTTTGCATGACAAGAAGGTCAGTAGCCAGAGGGGGATTGAAGGGAGATTTTAAAGATGAGAGTGAATTGATACTTTTTATAATACTGATGGAAAAATGGAGCAAGGGGAGAATACAATAAGTAACTAAGGAACAATGATTTAGATACCAGTTTTAGATAAAAGAAGAGATGCTTTTCTTATTTTATCAGTAGTTGAAGAGGAAAGAATGGGCACAGAAAGAAGGTTTCTAGATTCTGTATGGGGAGTTGGAGTACCTGTATCATGGTTTGAACTTTCTTTGCTAGGTAGGAGGTATGATCGTGTGCTGATAATGAAATGGGAGATCTGGGATAGATTATAGGGGAAATTGGATATTTGAATACAGTAAGGAAAATTAGAAATGGTTGTGAATATTAATTGACTAGAAAAACATCTTGGCAGGCAAGGCCCAGTGAAGGCTGTTGTTTCATTCCTTATACACAATTCTTTCTTGCTTGCTAGGATGTGGGAATTCACTTAGGGTGGTGGCAAAAATATTAAAGGAAAAATAGTAGAGAAAGTTATAGTGTATAGTCCCAAATCATTTTAGAAGGCCTAAAGGTTTTTTCATAGTTTCAGTAGAACATTCAACTGAAGGCATCCTAAATCCTCCTTGCATTTAGTTAGTAAGTAAAGCAAATAGCTAAAGTATGTAGAGGAATTTACCTAACTAGCTTGTTTACTCATGTAGTCTTAAAACTAACCTTTAAGCCAGATGGTCCTCTCAAAAGGAGGTTGACCAAGGATATTATCCACTAATGGTGTTTTCTTTTAAGTATTAGAACCTATCCTTTAATCTTTCTCTACAAGTGTGTTGACTTAAAGCCTTTGTCAATTAAATTTTACTAAATAAATGTGAGTATCCCTGGCTAAGGAAGGCCAGCAGTTTCAACTGTTTACAGCACTCTTCAAGGAGTCTATAAGCCACCCAGTCCCTCAGCCAAACTAACAAAGCATAAGATTTGTGTGTCAGTGTGCTTTATTCATCCATTGCTGAGTCAAAGTCTGCCAGACAGACCCCCTGCAAGTAGTGACCCCAACAGTGGTGCCCAACGTGAGGCGACTCTGACACTAGGATGTTCAGGTTTGAAAGTTAAGACATAATGCTTTCTCATACTTATTCAGACACCATATAAACATTTTCTTTCAAGTATTCATAATATTCCCCTTATTAAATAAAACATAAGATTCTAGTTATAAAGATTACTGGTAAATTTTTCTAGTCTTATGTTTTAAACTATTGAAACTATGACTTCTCTAACATTTTATAAAAGAGCAATTTAAAATTGAAAGTGAGCTTTTAGCTTTCAGGAGAATGGGATAGTTTCATAATTGTCTTCAGAAACTTTAAGACAAAATAGGAACAAACAGATTGCCAACAATATATTTTAATACTAAAAGTAACTGAAATGATGCAAATTCTTCAGTGTTTTTAAAATCCTTATGATCCTTACTTTTAAGAATCAATAAGATTCTTATTATACAAAATTTTAAGTTTTTTGTAAAATTTGCCAAAATTACTGGAACTTGAAACTTAATACTTGAATTTCTTTTTGTAAAGTGAAAAACTAAATATTTTCATACATAGATTGGGGATTAGATCAATTAGTGAGATAATTTTTGATGTTACTACGTGTTTATATATGTAGGCTAGCTAAACACTAATAATTTCATTTCTTCCCATAATAACAGAGGATACTTAAGGATTATCAGAATGATGATTATTTTGAGAATCTTTTTTTCACCCAGTTCAGATGGCACTTTCTATGTTTTATTGCCCAGGAAGTAGACATAATTTTTTTCTTGCTGTTAGCAGATTTAAAGACAATTGCTGATGTCTATTTAGTGGGTTTTGGTTTGGCCTGCTGATTCCTTTCTGCTCTATTTCCATTTCATATTCATGAAATGCAAGTCCAGTGGCTTATATAACAAATGTATTATAAAACGATCATGTTTTTATTTCTCTTTTTTCCTCGTTTCAAGTTTTAATCAAAGCTTGTATATAAGATTACTTTATTCCTGAATCTTCTCAATTGTTTCTTCCTTGTATTTGCCCTTTTCCTTTCCTACTTGGTGAGATTTGGCTTTCTGTTCAAGGATCTTTTTGCAGTCTTTGTCTAGTTTTAGCCTAGTGATAACCATCTTGCTGGGGTGAATGCCCATGTGGACAGTTGTGCCATTAGCCTTTTCCTGCTGCACCCGTTCAATGTAGATTACATATTTCTTCCTGTAAACCTGGACTACTTTGCCAATCTGCTGACCTTTATAGTGTCCTCATACAAATTGAACTTCATCATCTTTTCAGATGGGCATGGATCACACGTTGTACTTCTGTCTCAGCTCTTTGGAAAGAGGGAAGGACATAATCTTCCTGCGAATGTGGGGAGGTGCATTCAAATGCCTTTTGCAATTCTTGCTTCAGTTGGAAGTCACAAAGGGATTGAGCTTCATTTTGGCAGCTTCCGCTTCTCTCCTTTTTTAAAAACCAGTTCTGAGTATTCTTAAATTATCATACCCTCATTCTCCTGTTACATTATCACTGGGCAAGATTTTTTTCAGGGTGAACTAAAATATCATAATAGTTATGCTACTTAAATTCAAATTTATCTTTTCAAAAGATTTTTGCCACTTCTAAAAGATCAATTCAAGAGTAGAAAATTAATTTGAATATTTTTTTGAAAACTTGTCTTTATTTTAATCTCCTTTGACTTGATTTCCAAAAAGAATCTGAGGGAATTTGACAGTAGTGGCTCTTTTAGAGATATGTGTTGTTTCTGTCTGGTTGATTGAGCTTTCATTTAAAATTTCCAAGTAGGGTGGAGGATCCAAAATGTCCGAATAGGAACAGCTCTGGAGTGCAGTTCCCAGTAAGAACCGCAGAGAGGGTGAGTGCTCACCACATTTCCAAATAAGTTTTCACTGCCCACAGACCAGGAGATCCCAGGGCCAAAAAGTGCCATGAGTTTTCAGCACGGCGGTTTCAGCCGGGTTGGCCCACAGAAACTCAAACTAGTCTGGGCTGCCATTTTGACTGGCACCTGGAATGCCTGGGACACAGAACTGCCCATTCAACTGAAAGAGAAGGGCTGAGACAGGGAGCCAGGTAATCTGGCTTGGTGGGTACCACCCCCACAAAACAAGCAATCTGAAATACTCTGTATTGAGAGTTTCACAGCAAGCGCAGCTAGACCCAGGACAATCCTGCTCAGTGAGGGGAAGGGCATCCCCCACTACTGAGGCAGTCCACCACTGCCAAGGCACTTCACATGGCAGCCTACGGGGCAGCTCAGCAACACCTCTGCTGTCAGACTGTGACTAGACTACTCCATGCAGGGCAGGGCAACTATGAAAAAAGGCAGCAGCGTGAAAGGAACTTATAAATAAAGCCAACCTTCCTAGGACAGAGCACCTTGGAAAAGAGGCAGTTATGAGTTCAGCTGCAGCAGATTTCAAGGTACCTGCCCAGCAGCTCTGCACGGAACAATGGAGCTTCCAGCACAGCACCTGAGCTCCTATAAGGGACAGACTGTCTCCTCAAGCAACTCCCCTACCCCCGTATACACAAAGAGACACCTCATAGAGGAGAGCTCAGGCTGACATCTGGTGGGTACCCCTCTGGGATAAGGATAGCAGAGGAAGAAAATGACGGCAACCCCTGCTGTTCTGCAGCCCCCATGGGTGATCCCCAGGCAAGCAGGGTCTGGAATGGTCCTCCAGTGGTCCTGCAGCAGAAGGGCCTGACTGTTAGAAGGAAAACTAAGAAACAGAAAGAAATAGCTTCAACATCAACAAAAAGGATGTCCACTCAGAGACCCCATCCAAAAGTCACCAACTACAAAGACCACAGGTAGATAAAGCCACTAAGATGGGAAGAAAGCAGTGCAAAAAGGAAGGAAACACCAAAAGCCAGAATGCTTCTCCTCCTCCAAGGGATCACAACTCCTCACCAGTTAGGGATCAAAGATGGATGGAGAAGGAATCTGATGAATTGACAGAAACAGGCTTCAGAAGGTGGGTAATAACAAACTTCTCAGAGCTAAAAGAATATCTGCTAACCCAATGTAAAGAAACTAAGAATGCTGAAAAAATGTTAGATGAAATGTTAACTAGAATAAAGAGCTTAGAGAAGAATATAAATGACCTGATGGTGCTGAAAAACACAGCACGAGAACTTCGCAAAGCATACACAAATTTCAATAGCCAAACTGACCAAGCAGAAGAAAAGATATCAGAGATTGAAGATCAACTCAATGAAATAAAATGAGAAGGCCAGAATAGAGAAAAAAGAGTGAAAAGAAATGAACTAAGCCTCCAAGAAATATGGGAGTATGGCAAAAGACCTACTCTGCGTTTGATAGGTGTACCTGAATGTGATGGAGAGAATTAATCCAAGCTGGAAAACACTCTTCAGGATATCATCCAGGAGAATTTCCTCAACCGAGCAGGGCAGGCCAACATTCAAGTCCAGGAAATACTTAGAACACCACAAAGATATTCCTCAGGAAGAGCAACCCCCAGGCACATAATCATCAGATTCACCAGGGTTGAAATGAAGGAAAAAATGCTAAGGGCAGCAAGAGAGAAAGGCCAGGTTACCCACAAAGGGAACCCTATCAGACTTACAGTGGAACTCTTGGCAGAAACCCTACAAGCCAGAAGATTGTGGGGGCCAATATTCAACATCGTTGAAGAAAAGAACTTTCAACCTAGAATTTCATATCCAGCCAAACTAAGCTTCATAAGAGAAGGAGAAAGAAAATCCTTTATGAACAAGCAATTACTGAGAGATTTCATCACCACCAGGCCTGCCTTACAAGAGCTCCTGAAAGAAGCACAAAACAAGGAAAGGAAAAACCAGTAGTAGCCACTCCAAAAACGTATGAAATGGTAAAGACTATTGACACAATGAAGAAAATGTGTCAACTAATGGGCAAAACATCCAGCTAGCATCAAAAGGGTAGGATCAAATTCACACATAACAATATTAACCTTAAATGTAAATGGACTAAAGGCCTCAATCAAAAGACACAGACTGGCAAATTGGATAAAAAGTCAAAACTGATTGGTGTGCTGTTTTCAGGAAACCCATCTCATGTGCAAGGACACACATAGGCTAAAAATAAAGGGATGGAGGAAGATTTATCAAGCAAATGGGGAGCAAAAAAAAAGCAGGAGTTGCAATCCTAGTCTCTGATAAAATAGACTTTAAACCAACAAAGATCAAAAGAGACAAAGAAGGACATTACATAATGGTAAAAGGATCAATGCATGAAGAAGAACTAACAATCGTAAATATATACACACCCAATACAGGAGCACCCAGGTACATAAAGCAAGTTCTTAATGACCTATGAAGAGTCTTAAACTCCCACACAATAATAATGGGAGACTTAACACTCCACTGTCAATATCAGACAGATTAACGAGGCAGAAAATTCACAAGGACTTGAACTCAGATAGGTATCAAGCGGACCTAATAGACATCTACAGAAATCTCCACCCCAAATCCACAGAATATACATTCTCCTCAGCACTGCATGGCACCTACTCTAAAACTGACCACATAATTAGAAGTAAATCACTCCTCAGCAAATGCAAAAGAACAGAAATCATAACAAACAGTCTCTCAGACCACAGTGCAATCAAATTAGAACTCAGAATTCAGAAACTAACTCAGAACCACACAACTTCATGAAAACTGAACAACTGGCTCCTGAATGTCGACTGGATAAACAATGAAATGAAGACAGAAATAAAGATGTTCTTTGAAACCAGTGAGAATGAAGACACAACATAGCAGAATCTCTGGGACACATTTAAAACAGTGTCTAGAGGAAAATTTATAGCAATAAATGCCCACCAGACAAGCAAGGAAAGATCTAAAATCGACATCTTATCATCAAAATTGAAAGAGCTAGAGGAGCAAGATCAAAAAAACTCAAAAGCTAGCAGAAGACAAGAAATAACTAAGATCAGAGCAGAACTGAAGGAGACAGAGACAGAAAAAAATCCTTAAAAAAAAATCAATAAATCCAGGAGCTGTTTTTTTGAAAAGATCAACAAAATAGATTGCTAGCCAGATTAATAAAAAAGAAAATGGAGAAGAATCAAAGAGATGCAATAAAAAACGATAATGGGGCTATCACCACTGACTGTACAGAAATCAAATTACAATCAGAGATTATACTACAAACAATTTTATGCACATAAACCAGTAAACTTGGAAGAAATGGATAAATTCCTGGACACCTGCACCCTCCCAAGCCTAAATCAGGAAGAAGTTGAAACCTTGAACAGACCAATAACAAGGGCTGAAGTTGAGGCAGCAATTAATAGCCTACTAACCATAAAAAGTCCAGGTCCAGACAGGTTCACAGCTGAATTCTAGAAGACGTACAAAGAGGAGCTGATACCATTCCTTCTGAAACTATTCCAAACAATATAAAAAGAGGTAATCCTTCTCAAATCATTTTATGAGACCAACATCATCCTGATACCAAAACCCAGCAGAGACTCAACAAGAAAAGAAAACTCTGGCCAATATCCATGATGAAGATAGATGCAAAAATCTTCAATAAAATACTGGCAAACCATTGCAACAGCACATCAAAAAGCTTATCCATTACAATCAAGTAGGCTTTATTCCAGGGATACAAGGCTTGTTCAACATATGCAAGTCTGTAAACATAATCCACCACATAAACAGAACCAAAGACAAAAACCACATTATTATCTCAATAGATGCAGAGAAGGCCCTTTATGCTAAAAACTCTCAATAATCTAGGTATCTGCGGAACATATCTCAAAATAGTAAAAGCTGTTTACTACAAACCTACTGTCAGTATCATACTGAATGGGCAAAAACTGGAAGTATTCCCTTTGAAATCTGGCACTAGACAAGGATGCCTTCTGTCACCACTCCTATTGAATATGGTATTGGAAGTTCTAGGCAGAGCAATTAGGCAAGAAAAAAAAATGAAGGATATTCAATTAGGAAAAGAAGAAGTCAATTGTCTGTATTTGCAGATGACATGATTGTATATTTAGAAGACCCTATCATCTCAGCCCAAAATCGCCTGAAACAGATAAGCAACTTCAGCAAAGTCTCAGGATACAAAATCATTGTGCAGAAATCACAAGCATTCCTATACACCAATAACAGACTAACAGAGAGCCAAATCATGAGTGAACTCCCATTCACAATTGCTATAAAGAGAATAAAATACCTAGGAATACAACTAACAAAGGATGTAAAGGACCTCTTCAAGGAGAACTACAATCCATTGCTCAAGGAAATAAGAGAGGACACAAACAAATGGAGAAACATTCCATGCTCATGGTTAGGAAGAATCAATATTGTGAAAATGTCCATACTGCCCAAAGTAATATATAGATTCAATGCTGTTCCCATTAAGCTACCAATGACCTTCACAGAACTGGAAAAAAAACAACTTAAACTGCATATGGAACCAAAGGAGAGCCTGCATAGCCAGGACAATCCTAGGCAAAAAGAACAACGCCAGAGGCATCATGCTACCTGATTTCAAACTGTACTACAAAGCTACAGTAATCAATACAGCATGGTACTGGTACCAAAACAGAGATATAGACCAACAGAACAGAACAGAGGCCCTGGAGGCAATGCCAGACATCTACAACCATCTGATCTTTGACAAACCTGACAAAAACAAGCAATGGGGAAAGGATTCCCTGTTTAATAAACGGTGTTGGGAAAACTGGCTAGCAGTGTGCAGAAAGCCGAAACTGGACCCCTTCCTGACACCTTACACTAACATTCATTCCAGGTGATTTAAAGACTTAAACATAAGACCTAACACCATAAAAACCCTAGAAGAAAACCTAGGCAAAACTATTCGGGACATAGGCATAGGCAAGGACTTCATGACTAAAACACCAAAAGCATTGGAAACAAAAGCCAAAATAGACAAATAGGACCTAATTAAACTCCAGAGCTTCTGTACAGCAAAAGAAACAGACAATCATTAGATTGAACTGGCAACCAACAGAATGGGAAAAGATTTTTGCAATTTACCCATCTGACAAAGGGCTAACATCCAGAATCTACAAAGAACTAAAACAGTTTTACAAGAAACAAACAAACCCATCCAAAAGTGGGAGAAGGATATTAACACTTTTCAAAAGAAGACATATATAAGGCCAACAAACATATGAAAAAATGCTCATCATCACTGAGTATTAGAGAAATGCATATCAAAATCACATTGAGATACCATCTCACACCAGTTAGAATGGCGATCATTAAAAAATCTAGAGACAACAGATGCTGGAGAGGATGTGGAGAAATAGGAACACTTTTATACTGTTGCTGGGAGTATAAACTAGTTCAACCATTGTGGAAGACAGTGTGGAGCTTCCTCAAGGATCTAGAAATAGAAATTCCATTTGACCCAGCAATCCCATTACTGGGAGTATACCCAAAAGATTATAAATCATTCTATTATAAAGACACATGCACATGTATGTTCATAGCAGCACTGTTTACAAAAGCAAAGACCTGGAACCAACCCAAATGCCCGTCGACAATAGACTGGGCAAGGAAAATGTGGCACATATACACCATGGAATACTATGCAGCCATAAAAAATGATGAGTTCGTGTCCTTTGTAGAGACATGAATGAAGCTGGAAACCATCATTCTCAGCAAACTGACAGAAGAACAGAAAATCAAACACCACATGTTCTTACTTATAGGCGGGTGTTGAACAATGAGAACACATGGACACAGGGAGGGGAGCATTATACACTGAGGTCCATTGGGGAAGGCAAGGGAGGGACAGCGGGGGTGTGCAGAGGTCAGGGAGGGATAACATGGGGAGAAATGCCAGATGTAGGTGATGGGTAGATAGAGGCAGCAAACGACACTGCCATGTGTGTACCTATTGCAACAATCCTCATGATCTGCACATGTACCCCAGAACCTAAAGTAAAATTTAAAAAAATTTGTTTTCAACGTGGTTTTTAAAATAATTTGGGGTTTTCACAAACCCCCAATATGGCTTACATGTATCTTCCTTTTTGTTTTTATAAAAAACACTTGTATTATTAGAGCAGTTTGATCTCTTGAAATGTTTACCCTGAAATAATTTAACACAAACACATTTTGGTTCTTTAATAATTCACATTTTCAAAATCTTTCATTTGTTTTAGCCTGTATGGCACAGAGACTTGTCAAAGTATGTTATTTACAATGGAGGCAGAATATTGCTTCTGGAATCAGACAGCAAATTCTCTCACTCTCTCATTCAGCAGTTAGATTTCTTTTCATTCTAGAGTAATTATAGATAGCTATTCATATTGTTTGTAATAATTTAGTTGCAGTATTCACAGGAAATATGTGCGCATGCTCACATCCACACACTTGACAGCATTCTTGAAGTCACTTGTCATGTATTGAGTTTTGCTATGTAGCATGGTATTCTTTAACACCTGCTAAGATATTAGAGCTCCATTTTATTCTGTGGGTTTACATTCCTCTGAAAGCTGAAGAAATTAATCTTATTATTTTTTTCATTTGCAGATAAACTTTTTAAGTTATTAGCCTATTTCTCCATACAAAATCAGCTTATTTTTATTCATGTTTGTTTAAATCCTTTATCTTTCCTAAAGTTGCTTGAGGCTCCATGAATTAAATTTAAAGAAACTTCAGAAAATCATTTTTATAGCAAGAGGCAGAATGTGTAATTTATTACACTAAACAGAGCCCTTATGGTGATAAAAGATGCGTTTGAGTGTTTTTCCTTTTTAATCTGATCTGGATCTTAGCAATAAAAATTCAACACCCTGGAAGTCCTTAAGTGATATTAATACCCTGATGAAGAAATATAATACTAACTACAGAATTTAGGGCAGACAACAATGATTGAAAGACACACACCATCATCATATATATTGAAAGCACAAACAGATTCAGCTCATCGGAGAAAAACTCTGTTTACTGACATAGAACTTCCCATTAAAAGACATCAGTTCCTCATAAAAACAGCCAAATAGTAACAGCATTTCCAATCTAGAAAGTAATGCCTTTCTTAAATCAATGGGAAATTTTTATATGACATATGATTTTTATTCTTAAATAATTCACTTAAATCCTACAAACTGAATTTATTATATGATTTTGCTGTATTACCTGATATTCTTGTCTGTTTTGTACTTATTAGTCTCCTTAACTGTTTGATCAGGTCCTTGAAGGCAGGAACTCTATTGTATGCACCTTTGTATTTTATAAAATATTTCAGAGAAGACTTGATAAAGTTAGCATTCAATAAATCAATTTGTTAACAAGCAAAATAAATTGATAATGAGTAACTACCTATAGTTAGTAGTTTTGCTGTCCCAAAAGCAAATTTTGCTTGTGATGCTATGTGTCTGTTGCATAACTTAGATAAAAATCCCTGTGTTTTGAGCTAGATGGAAATATAAGCAATCAAGCAGTTAAGCAAAAACTGTTTTGATGTCACAAAGAACCTCAGAGGAATGCAGGTAGTCTCAATTATCATGAGGAAATCTAGCATTTCCATCTGAAAAGTGTTTGCTTATTTCCTGCCAAATGTTCCCCACTGGATACTCTTAATAAATAATGGTCTGTGTTTTATACTCACTGAAAATATCACTACATACTTGCATTTAGTTTGTTGACTTATAGGGAAGAAAGAGAAATACATAATTAACCAACTTCTTGTATTCCCCATGATAGAGAAAGCTGTTTAGGTATAAAAGGCAAACATCTTTGTAGTTTTACATTTAAAAAAAAGTTTGTGTATCATCTTCTTGTATATGTCTAGTATGTACATATTTGCAGCATGGCCCACATGTTTGCTTTCTTCAGTTGTATATAATAAACATTCAACACAGAAAAAGTTTAGGTAATTCATAATATTTATTTCAAAATATAAATTTATAAACTAAGATTAAAAGTTTAGGAATTAAGTGACATTCTTTTTATGTTTGTTTAATATCACTCAGTACACTGCCACATAACACATATTTGAAAATATTTTATGACAATTCACATGCTAATTTGATACACTTCTTTCCCCTTAAAATATACAAAGGGAAGACTGAACTTAACCTTAAATGAGACCGTCAAAATCCCTTAGGTTTAATTCATGATCTTCATTCTTAACCCTCTACCTGCCCCTTTCCCTAAGACTTCATTTCAGTGTTCAGGCTTTATGACCCGATTTTAATGATGGTACAGTCTTGCTTAGCAGCAATTTACAGACTGTCATTGAAAGGCCTATCTGTAGTCAGGAAAATTTAAATGCCATCTTGATAGAAATGTGAATTTGCATTATCAAAATAAATAGTCAATAAGTTGAGAGACTATTTCAATGGAGGAAAATTAGAAGTCATCTTAGAAACAAGTTCTTCAGAATAAAGAAATTGTCTTCAAGAAACAGCCAGCCTGGCATATATTCTCCCAAATCCCACCCACCCTTTGTAAAATTATAGAGATTCTTAAGACTCTTCCTATCAAAACTAAATAAAGTCGTAAGCATTTTGTAAAAGACTATTAAAATGTTTTCATTTTTAGTAGTAGACACTCTCTGAAATTTCAATATTTCATATATTTGTAGAGTAAAAATTGGGAAAAGAAATGGATCAAGGGAGATATATTTGATAGAGTATGTATAAATTTTAATTGACAAACTTTGGATTTCTAACAGAAAAGTTAGAAAACATCCTATAGTTTGAACATTAATTTTGTTATCAGACAATATTATGATTATTACATAACAGAATAGAAGATTACTCATTTCTAGAATAATGAAAGAATGTGATGTGGATAATAATACAATTTACCCAATGCTTCTGGGGCTAACATTTTCAAAAGAAATAGCAATGGTTAATACCAGAAAGTAATTTAGTTGATTTCGTGTGTTATTTGAAGTTCACAGTACACATAGTGACTGTTAAAGAGCTATCTATTCCAGATATGGGTTCACTAAGTAATGTATACTTTTGCTACCCCCACAAAGTGTCAAACCAGAAGGATCATATTAAGAATTCTGAAAAAGTAATAAGTGAGTGGTGATATTCATAGATATTTATGGTCACTACCCTATTGTCAAAAAGAAGAGACTATATAGGTAATATCCCTTTAAAATCTTCAGAAGAGGAAAAAATATCAAGGATTTAGTACTTAAAGTGGGTATAGTTGAAAAAAATTGCCTCATCTACTTATGTTTAAAGTGATTTTTCATGTATCAGAAGGTATGTCTATTAGATTTGCTAATGGCTATTTTATTACAAATTAAAATACAAGAGACATAGCTGTTATGTAAAATCTTCCTGCCAACTTAAAAAGTGATAAAATACTATTATCCTCATTAAAATAGCAATAGTGATTATGTTTATTAATGTTCATTATACCTTGTAATGCTGTATTCACCAATAGGAAACATTATCAACTCTTATTCTTTAATTCTTAAATTATGAAATAGTTAATTGATAAATTTTCAAGAAAATAACCTACTCCGTGCTTAGGATCATCTTTTTCTGTTTTAAAGAATTGGTAAGAATAATTGTGTTGCAAATATCTTTATATACCCCCACAAAAATAATATGAAGAGCTCAAGTGAGCTCTTTGTTTTTGCGGGGTGAAGAATTATTGATTGACAGTTCATTTTTTCTTCTTTTTTCTGTACTTTGGTGATGTTGCTCTGCTGTTTTCTGGCTTGCATAGCTTCCAGTGATAATTCTGGTATCATTTCTTGTTTTGATTTTAAGCAGTTTGATGATGCTCTGATTTAGTGTAATTTTTTTGCATGTTTCTTGTGCTTGGATTTTGTTGTGCTTCTTGGATATGAGGGGTAATCATTTTTCTCAAATTTTTGAAAAGATCCACTTAATTTCTTTAAATATTTTTTCTGTCTACTCCCACCCTTCTCTCCTTCAAAGGCTTCAATTACATGTATATTAAGGCTACAAGTTATTTCATAACACACTAGTACTGCCTTTATTGTATTTCAGCCTTTTTTCTATCTGGGTATCATTTTAAATATTTTCTGGAGTTATATTTTCAAGTTGACTAATAATTTCTTTTGCAATTTTTAAACTGTTGTTTATGCTATTGTGTATTTTTCACTTTTGACATGATTTTTAATCTTTCTAAATTTATGTGGTATTTTTACATCTTCTATGTCTGTGCATATTATGATTAATCTTTCTTTTAGTTTTTTAAAATATAAAATACATTTAGAACTTTTATTGTCTTTATTAATTTTATCAACGGATTGTTTCTGGATTGGTTTTGATTCATTGATTTTCCTCTTCATTATGTTTTGTCATATTGTTTCTTTGCACGCCTGCTCATTTTTTATTGGATGCCAGACATTCTACATCTTTTACTTGCTGTGGTCTGAATATTTTTGTATTACTACAAGTGTACCTGGACTTTGTTCTTGGATGCAGCTATGTTACTTAGAAATACTTTGATTTTTTTTTTATTTTGTTTTTAAATTTTTGTTAGGCAGGACCAGAGCAGTGTTTAGTCTAGACTTAATTTTTTCCCACTCCAGGGCGCGGAACTCTTCTGTGGACTGTATCCAATTCCTTGCGAATTATGAGAATTTCCACAATGGTTGGTTTCAGCTTCAAAGTTTTTCTTCTTTCATACGTTCTAATGGTTCTTTCTCTGACCTCAGGTAATTTTGTAGTATGCATATGCTGGTCAGTACTTAGTTCTTGTCAATTGGGCCTTTCTACAGACTTCTGCAGTTTTCTTTCAGTGTAGCTTTCTTCCCTCCATTACTTTCTCCTGTGGATTATGGTTTTCTAACCTTTCGTCAACTCCTAGATCTATTTCCTCAATTCAGAGACACTGTGGATCTCTTTCTTGTTCCACAACTGGAAACTTTCTTCAGGCAGTCAGTGGGATATTCATAAGGCTCACCTCATTTGTTCCCTATGTCTGGGCAATCACTGTCCTTTGTTGCTTGAGTCCAATGTCTTGATAACAATTCTTTCATATATTTTATCTATTTTGGGGATGCTCTTCCATTCCATTCCAAATGGAGTTCTATTATTTTTATCTTTAATCTATTTGAGTCTACTTATATAAAGCTTATTTATTGTGATAGTATATAGCTGTCTTAATTTGAGTGTTTATTTCTATGCTGTCAAATACTACAGTCGTTGACCACATGTAGCTTGAAATGTGACTGTTCAGACTTGATATATGCTGTCAGTGTAAAATATGGGGCAGATTTATTTTTATTGTTTAGAGATGAAGTCTTGCTATGTTGCCTAGCCTAGCTTCAAACTCCTGAGCTCAAGTGATGTTTCTGCCTCAGCTTTCTGAAGAGCTGGAACCTTAGGGACATGCCACTATACCGGGCCAGAGTGTCTTACTACAAAAAAAATATACATTTAATTTATAAATTTTTCTATTGATTACACATTGAAATATTTTGAGCATGTTGAGTTTAATATTAATATATTAAAGTTAGATTGTTTTTCACTTTTGAAAATGTGGCTATTAGAATATTTGAAAATATATACGTAGGTTGCATTATATTTCTATTGGGCAGCTCTGTATTAGATTCTCCAACTTGGATAAGTTCTAGTTCTTCTCATCTCTTCATCCTGAAGACCTACCAAAATTTATGCTAGTTTATTTAGGTCTCAAATCTCATCAGTGCAAAAGTATTAATAGTTTTGTTGCTCTGGTACTATGGTTTCCTGACTTTTCTTACATTTTGGCCTGCTATTTTCTTACTTTATCAGTTCTTTGATGCTTTTAAGAAGGTTTACACATATACCCAGGATTTTTAGTTGGTTGGTTTCTTAGGGAAGGTTTTTCTGAATAAATTAACCTGTGATTATCAGAAATGGAAATGTGGCAGAAGCAAGCAAGATACTACATGTATTAATTTGCTGGGCAGGCGTTGGGTGGAGAGGTGGTGCAGGCTGTAACAGACTTTTATAGGCTAAGTGGTTTAGAAGAATAGAAATTTGTTGTCTCATAGTTCAGGATGCCAAACCTGAAATCAAGGTGCCATCACGGCCATGCTCCCTCTGAAGCATGCTCCTTTCTTCTAGAAAAGGCTCTGTCCCAGACCTCTTTCCTAGCCTTTAAATGCCTAGCTTTTAGACGGTTGTCTTCTAGCTGTGTTTCTTCACTTGAGTTTCTTTGTGACTCTTTCTGTGCCCAGTTTTTTCTCTTTCTACAGGGACACCAGTCATACTGAATTAATGGATAAGGCTGCTAACCTCTCATTTTAACTTTATTTACCTCTGTAAAAGGCTTATCTCCAAATAAAGTCACATTCTAATATATTACGAATTAGGACTTCAACATACTTTTTTGGGGGGCACCACAATTCAAACCATAATACTCATCAATCCATTTCCTCCTTTTCGTGGGAATTCTGAAGATGTGACTTCCTCATCTCCCTTGAAGTTAGGTCAGGCCATTCGCCTGGTTCCGTATAAACGATTGTGGATGAAAGTGATATGTACCACTACTAAACCTGGTTATAAGGCTTCCTACATAATACTCCTCATTTTTGCTCTTTGCCTTATTGGGTGACTAAATGCACAGGATCTAACAGAGGACACTGAGAAGTCCTTGAAAGACTGCAGCAACACAAGACAGAGAAGCCAGGATCCCAAAGCACTAAGTGAAAGACTGGCTGGCAAAAATCCATCTGAATTATGATGTGAGTGAAAAACATATGCTTGTTGAATTAAGTAATGATCAATGCTATGCTCTGTTTTTACTCATAGCAGCTTCTGTTGTGCCTTTTATTAATACTTCTGGCTTGTTTCCTTTTAATCTTAGGGCTAAAATATCCCATTTGAAAAACCACCCATTTTATCCAGTCTTCTGCTTTGTCAAGTTATAGCATAGCAAGTTTTTACAATAAATAAATCTCCATAGTAAAAATTAATTTTCCTTCTCAATTTTCCTAACAGTTAATATTGTAAAAATTATTTCATAATAAATATAGTTTCATTTACTTAATATAAAGCATAAAGGCATTATTCTGGTGTGATAGTGTTGATGCTTATTCACCAATGGACAATATCATCAATAAATTAGACTTTGTTTGAAAAATATTGTACCTAATCAAATATATTACAAACACTATGTCCTGAAAATATGACAATTATAATTTTTAAAATTTTAGGTAAAATATTAGTACACACACACACCTATATATTTTTGAGTTTTGTCCCAATATAAAATATATTAACTTCAGGATTTGCATTTGTAAAGTGTACTGAGTTAATTCTAGATCACAGAATAAATACGTTGGTTAAGTCTGTCGCCAAATAATGAAAAGTGAATGAAAAATAAGGTCAAAAGAAATAACAAAAATAAACAGAATCAGGATTTAATGATACTTTATAAGTACTAGGGAATCTGGTTTTTAAAAGCATTTTTAAGTAGGTCACATTTTTCTTCATGTCATATAATACAAAAACCAGTTGCCATTGTTTAAAGATGTAATTTTACTTTTAAAAATAGTTTTGCTTCATATTTTCTTTTCTTTTCTTTTTTTTTTTTTTTGAGATGGAGTTTTGCTTTTGTTGTCCAGGCTGGAATGCAGTGTCGCAATCTCAGCTCACTGCAACCTCTGCCTTCCGCATTCAAGCCTCCCAAGTAGCTGAGATTACAAGCATGCGCCACCATGCCCAGCTAATTTTGTATTGTTAGTAGAGATGGGGTTTCACTATGTTAGACAGGATGGTCTTGAATTCCTGACCTCAGGTGATCCACCCACCTTGGCCTCCCAAAATGCTGGGATTACAGGCATGAGCTGCCTTGTGCAGCCTGCTTCATATTTTCCATCTTCTTGTCACTCAGAATGAATGGATTCTTCTAGGCGTGGTAATGAATTCTTCTTCCAATAGCTAAAGTCATCTTACTACTCACGTATATAAAATATTATCTGTTGTGGATGGCATATATTTCTATTCCAAGATATAAAGTTCCATTACATAGTAATAGAAAAATTTCAACATGGGTATCTGAAGAATTGTATATGGTGTTAAAGATTAGAGGAAAATTAATCTTCCAAGAAGAGTAGCAGAAACATATTTCCTTGTAATATTTTAAAACCAAGCGAGGCAGAACATTACAAAAATCAGTGTTAGAAGATTATCTGGCATGCTCAGGGATCTGGGTGTAAAACTTAAGATACTTATTTCAGCCTTCACCAAGCTTTACTGCTTAAGAAAAAGACGAAGACAGTATTTCTTAAAATATTTTTTAATATGAAAGTTTGCCTCTTACAGCAAAGCTAGGGTATATAAAACCATTTTCTCTTTGTATACAGGTATGTTTCTGATAATCATAAAAATATATGCTTATACAGCACATTTGCTGTATTAGGCATGTCACTTTAGACTACCATTTAAAAAATACACTTTATGAAAATCTTATCAGTGATTTGTCCCCATTTAAACCCACAATAAATTACCATGCCCCAATACTTAGGCTTTTCTTAGTCAAATTAAGGCAGGTTCTATAAATCAAGGCAATCAAGTAGATTACTACAGGTTTTGGCAGTTGCCACTAACTTGAATAAATTTTGTTTATTAACTTATAAACAAAAATTGTTTATTAACTTATAAACAAAAATTGAGATAAATATTAGAATGATTATCTCAAAGAACTTGTTTAGGTGCAATTCTCAGAATGTGGGATTAGAAATGATTATTTGACAGTTGTAATTGTGAATGATTATTTTTCATTGGAAGGTATTACTGTCATCAGCCAAGTTCTAGCAGCAGGAAATTATTGTTTGTGGTCCGCACTGTCCAAGGTCTATTCGACCAAACACGTTTATTGTACTTACTTTATTTTACTTTCTTTACTTTAGACTTTGTAGCCACTGAGTGCAATGTAAAATGCCAGCATAAAACTCAGTGTATTTGATAGAATTTCAAAAATAGTTAAAGAACTGACCACTGGTAATAAAATTCTGAAACCTCAAACAATTTGAATTAAAATAAATTTTACATTTTTCAAACATCAATATTCAAGAGGGAACAAAGTTTCACTCTAAAGATTTTAGCTTATGAAAGCTGAAATAATCTTTTATGAACTCTTAGGGTTGTCAGCAGAATTAACTAAGCAACTAAGAAAAATAACACTGTCTCTCAATCTCCACAAAAACCTGAAAACCATAGAGTAGCTGCTTAGGAATTTGAGAATCTCTGTTCTCAGTTAAAACGTATTGAACTCTACCACTTGCAAAAATCTTAAATCCAAAGACCTGCTCTCTTTAATACCTGTGATTCTTTCATTTCTCTCCAGTTGTCTCTTCTCTCAACCTGCCATTTTTCCTCTTGGCCTCGACTTACTCCCTTTCTCTTAGTTCAATAGTCCCTTCTTCATTCTACTTTTCCCTTCTACTTCTTGTGCTTCTACCATCCTTACCCAAGCAGTTAGTTCCCTACCATAAATGAAAGCAGTCACTGCCCATGTCTAATTCTGGTTCAAAAATTGCCTGGTGTTTGTGTGAAACATTGCTTCACTGTGCAGACTGGTGCTGCATATCAGTTACAGTTTTCATTCTAAGCTGAGCCATCAGTACTTCTCAGCATCACTTCTACTTGCCCTTAGTAATCACTTTTCTTATTCTTTATTGAAGCAGTGTGCCAAAATAGAAAAGCATGGACATTGTTGACAGACCTTGATTCAAATCCCAACTTTGGCACTTAATATCTGGGCGATATTTAGCAAATGATTAATTTAATCCTGTTTCCATATATGTAAAATAGGAATAGTAATTCCTATTTATTTATTTATTCATTTATTTATTTCCTATTTGTAGGAATTATTACTCCTATCTTGTAGGATTTTCTGTAAGAACTTAATACAAGAAAGGTGATTTTGTAAATAGGTCAATGTTAATGGGTACAGTGGTTCTTATGCAGCTTTGCCTGGTGTCTAAAAGTTTAAGAAGTTTCTTAAATTTTCCACCTTATCTCCAAATGCCTAATTATCAACAGACATTATGGTCTTTTATTTTTATATAGAAAATACAAGTTATCAAGTGAGTACATTCTCAGCTTCTCATCCCCTCAACTTCTGTACATACCTATGATGTTATTCATCAGTCCCTTCTCTGTTATTTTAGAATAATACATATTGCATTTTCTTTTCAAAGATCCCAGAGACAGTAGAACACAGTGACTGAGAGAACAGTCTTTGATGCCCAATTGTCTGGGACTTATTCTTCCCTCTACCACTTGGGCCAGTTGGTCAACCTCCCTGCATCTCAATTTCTCTGTATCTAAAATGGATACAATGAATACATGTACCTCATATGGTTCTGAAACAGATTAAATTAAGTGGAACATTAAAAACACAAAAAGCCTGATACACAATATACACTTCTATTAGCTTTAGCAATTATTACTACTGTGAGTTATTATCACTTTCTGTCTCATCAGGGTGTCAGTTCACAAATTCTTCAGTCTGTCCTGAGTTTTTAGTCACTTCTCCACTGGCTCCTTCTTAGCCTACTTAAGCATTTATCAGTGAAAACTTTCCTTCACCTGGCTTTGTTGCACTTTTGCCATATTTCCTTCCATAACTAAACATTATGAAAGGGTAGGCTCATTCCAACACTCTGATTGCACTTCTTTATTCTTCATTCTTCAGTCCAATACAATATGACTTCTATTCCCACTGCTTTACTAAAACTGCCTTCACTCAGGTCCACTATGACCTCCCAGTTGTGAAACCCAGTGGCATATTTCCAGGCAGCATCTCATGTAACCCATCTATGATATTTGACACTACTGCCCATGTAGAACTTGAGATCTTCTTTTAGTGTCTATGATAGTGTTTGTTGTTCATTTCATCTGGATATTACTCTTAAGTTTTTTCTGAATATCCGTTTGTACATACTTGAAATAAAGATGAATATTTGGTTATGTAAATTGCTTCTACACCATATTCTGGCAAAAAATAGCTCCAAGTGTCTACTGTGCATGTCTTCTTCTTTATACACTATAATGTCTGTGTCTCTGATATTATGAAAAAGTCATTTTGTACAGTTGGCCTTGCCTTAATCTAGGCCGTATCCATTTACAGTAAACTTTATTCTTCCAACTTATTTTACAGCAGGCATCTAATTACTGGCCTTTAACCTTCTACTCCCTTAAATCCATGATCCAGTCCATTGCTGGATTTTTTCTTTTCATCCTGAAACCTAAATCTAATAATATCTCTTTCCTATGTGAAAACATCAGATTCCATTTATTATAGGGCAAAGCCCATGTGTCTTTCCATACTAATTAGGTCCTATTTAAATTGTTTGAGAAACCCTTACTCATACCCTAAAACTCTGCTCCAATTTTATATCTTCTATTAAAATTACTTCAATTTCCTGAGATAATTAGCTGCTAGGTTATTTTCTGGGAGAAATTTCTTTTTAACTCTTCCTTTATATCCTTTTACAGACTTACGTAATTTATTTATTTACATATTTGTCTCTTCAGTAAATCATCCTTTCAGGATTCTGGTAATCTAACATCTCTAAAATATAACATATATGTGGATGTAGTTTTCTGAATAAATATTTTCTATTGAAGTAGATAGTGGTTTGGGATGTGGAGGATTTTAATTCTATTTTGCATTTGTATGTCTCCTATTTAATTTTTTTTCTATATAAAAAGAGAAATTTTATGTAGCTTAAAAATATTCTTTGACACAAAATAATATTTTTGCCATGTTCTATAGTATTATAAATCAACCCTCAAAACACAAAAGTGAAATAAATAACTCATGTGTGTACCGAGAACTGTTAGGAAATGGCTAGATTTATAAGATTTAGTGAATTTACTATCTTCTCAAAATTTTTTCAGTCTATAAACGTGTCGTGTGGATTTAATCTGATTCACTGTGTAGATAACACTGATTTTAGTGACATGATTTACTATTGAGATGTTTTATTTCCATAGTAGCTACTGAAAAAAAAATCTCACCATTTTCAAAGACCTACTAGTGATATATATATATATATATATATATATATATATATATATAAAATTATATATATATATATATATAAAATTATATATATATATATATAATTTTCATTAAATGATACAATTTTAAGCTTAGCATATACAATATTAACACTGAGTCAAGGCAAATCAAGATCACCAACAGAAATTCTATTGAATTCTCATAAAAGAAACCTCAGGTTTTACATAGTAAATTCTGAACAACTCAGATCTCTGTATATGCATACCTAAACTGTGAGCCAAAAGCGTTTAGAGCGTTTCTGACATTGGCAAGGGAGCAGAGCAGTGGATTCCAGAAATTTAAACACTCCTAAGACATTATTTTTCATCATTAAGTTTCTCTCATTATTTTTCTTTACTCCTGTTTCCTAAGGGGATACATACTATTACATTAAATATTTTACTTTATTTGGATTAAGAGCTGTATGCCCATTGAAAGGTCTTTATCAGTGACTGAAATTTACATTTCTAAGTATTATTTCTTAGATATTATTCCAGTAAGGATATTAGAGTTTTCCACTAATGTTTTAAATACGAAGACTTTAAAAAATTTATGTTGCTATCAGGGAATTACTCTGTCAATAGCACAGTATAATAACATATCATTTGATTGTATATAATAGTGAAGAATTAGAAAGAGATTTACAATGTTCACCAAATCATTTGACATTACAAACTTCATTTGAAATGCAGACCCACATTAGTCAATATTAGTATGGTTACTGCACCACTCTTTGTGTGACTAGAAGTGGAATGTCACACATCCTAAACCATAAAGGTGCTATTGCTGAATACAGTTGTCCTTTGACATGGAGGTAGCAGTTTGTAAGCATGGTAGCATTAGTCATCAGCAAACTGTTTTGCTAGGAATAAAAATTATTATAACTACAAAGGTTATATACTTTTAGGGAAAAAGTCACAATTGCATTTTTTGAAAAGACATCTCTTTCAAATTAATGATATCATTCAACATAATCTGAACCAAAAATCTTGGAATAACCTTGTTTAGATAAGAGTTATGAAATGAAATGTTTTGATGCACAAATAGAAGGAATAAATGAATACATTTGATTGCATTTTAAAGCCTTCTTCATATAGAAAGTACACAGTGCTCTTCATGGTATGCAATTAATTCATGTGTTAGCAGAGTTAATAGAAAGAGCTTTGCAGTTAAACCTCTGCTCAAATTCGTGTTGTGTTGTTGAGATGTGGTGCAGAGCAAGTTTTCTTGCTCTTAGGACAATGGTTGGCAATTATAAGACACTTCATAAAAAGTAAGAATTATCGATAAAAATTCAAACTACTAATTGTTAGACATTCAACTTATTTTTACACTGCAATTTAAAAAGGAAATTAAAAAGTTAACAATTGAAGTGCATTTGCATTTCTCTCAAATTTTTTCTGTGCCAATAACATAAAACTATGATAGCCTGAAAACAAAATTTAGTGACACATGGAATGTCCCATTTACAATATTCAACAAAGGTAAAATGTTTGTTAGAATTGCAAATGTGTATGTTAAAGTAAGAAAGGAAAATGTCACAGTTAAGATGTTTAACTCTAGAGTAAAGCTCATTGAGAGTAAAATATAAAAAAGATTTCAAAATAGGGATAGGCCATTTGGCAAAATGAATTCAAGGTCTGATTTTTTAATAACTAGCTTTGTGAACCTGAACTACTTGGAGTGTCTGTGCTTCACTTCTCTATTTCTCTAATAAGAGGAGTAGATTAGATCAAGAGGCCTTCATCTTTTTTGGGGGGCAGGGGCAGAAAGTTATTTTTCATTTTCCTGGAGTTTGGGTTGGTGATAATCATCTTGGAGACAACGCTAAGAAGACAGAGAAATCCACTGATAATAAAATTCCATGTCTCTCAAAATGGAGCCAATATTGGATTTTATCAACTGCATCCTCTTTACCTTGGAAATGAATGTGGATTAGCAGAGAAATTCTATGTTAGGATAGGAGGCAAAATGGTGAATCAATTTCTACTGTAAGCTCAATGGCTGAGGACCATCAGATACAATGAAGATCAGTTTTAAAATAAAGCTTATAAGTGTCATGATCATAATTTATTTTAATATTTAAAATGCTTTTATTGAATGTTATAATTATATCTTAAAATAAAACATAGCATCTTTATGGAAAGTATATTTAAAATATTTTTAGAAAATTAGAATATACAATTAAAAACTGATGAAGAACATGTACCATAATTTTCTTGGCTTTTAATTTTTTTTTTAATTTTTATTGTATTTTATGTTTTGGGGTACATGTGAAGAACATGCAAGATTGTTGCATAGGTACACACGTGGCCGTGTGATTTGCTGCTTTCCTCCCCTTCACCTATATCTGGCTTTTCTTCCCATGCTATCTCTCCCCACCTCCCCACCTCCCACTGTCCCTCCCCTATTTCGTAACATAAGCAAACAAATATATAACATAATCCGTCAAACCA
>CAUYLG010004405.1:0-23304 GCA_963573385.1 Cacajao melanocephalus | reverse complement strand
ACATGTTTCTTTGCCATATCTTGAAAGGGCCCTGCCAAGCTGTCCTTTGTTGGGGGAAAATGTGTATCTATAAAGAATCGCCATTAACATAGCTAGTGCATAGCCAAGTCAATTCTAAGCAAAAAGAACAAAGCGGGAGGCATCACACTACTGGACCTCAAACTATACTACAAGACTACAGTAATCAAAACAGCATGGTACTGGTACCAAAACAGAGATATAGACCAATGGAACAGAACAGAGGCCTCAGAGGCAACACCACACATCTACAACCATCTGATCTTTGACAAACCTGACAAAAACAAGCAATGGGGAAAGGCTTCCCTGTTTAATAAATGGTGTTGGGAAAACTGGCTAGCCATGTGCAGAAAGCAGAAACTGGACCCCTTCCTGACACCTTACACTAAAATTAACTCCAGATGGATGAAAGACTTAAACATAAGACCTAACACCATAAAAACCCTAGAAGAAAATCTAGGCAAAACCATTCAGGACATAGGCATAGGGAAGGACTTCATGACCAAAACACCAAAAGCATTGGCAGCAAAAGCCAAAATAGACAAATGGGACCTAATCAAACTCCACAGCTTCTGCACAGCAAAAGAAACAGTCATTGGAGTGAACTGGCAACCAACAGAATGGGAAAAAAACTTTTGCAATCTACCCATCTGACAAAGGGCTAATATCTAGAATCTACAAAGAACTAAAACAGATTTACAACAAAAAAACAAACAAGCCCATTCAAAAGTGGGAGAAGGATATGAACAGACACTTTACAAAAGAAGACATATATGAGGCCAACAAACATATGAAAAAATGCTTATCACTGGTCATTAGAGAAATGCAAATCAAAACTACATTGAGATACTATCTCATGCCAGTTGAATGGCAATCATTAAAAAATCTGGAGACAACAGATGCTGGAGAGGATGTGGAGAAATAGGAACACTTTTAAACTGTTGGTGGGAGTGTAAATTAGTTCAACCATTGTGGAAGACAGTGTGGCAATTCCTCAAGGACCTAGAAATAGAAATACCATTTGACCTAGCAATCCCATTACTGGGTATATATCCAAAGGATTATAAATCATTCTACTATAAGGACACATGCACACGAATGTTCACTGCAGCACTGTTTACAATAGCAAAGACTTGGAACCAACCCAAATGGCCATCGATGATAGACTGGACAGGGAAAATATGGCACATATACACCATGGAATACTATGCAGCCATAAAAAACGAGTTCGTGTCCTTTGTAGGGACATAGATGAACCTGGAAACCATCATTCTCAGCAAAGTGACACAAGAACAGAAAATCAAACACGGCATGTTCTCACTCATAGGTGGGTGTTGAACAATGAGAACACATGGACACAGGGAGGGGAGCATCACACACTGGGGTCTGTCAGGGGGAAATATGGGAGGGACAGCAGGGGGTGGGGAGTTGGGGAGAGATAGCATGGGGAGAAATGCCAGATATAGGTGATGGGGAGAAAGGCAGCAAATCACACTGCCATGTGGGCACCTATGCAACAATCTTGCATGTTCTTCACATGTACCCCGAAACCTAAATTGCAATAAAAAAAATTAGCTGGGCATGGTAGTGCATGCCTGTAGTCCCAGCTACCTGGGAGGCTGAACTGGGAGGATCAACTGAGCCTGGGAAGGTCAAGGCTGCAGTGACCTGTGGTTGTACCACTGCACTCCAGCCTATGCAACAGAGTAAGACCCTGTCTCAAAAACAAAAACAAACAAACAAACAAAACAAACAAAAGAAAAAACAGGCATAGCTATCTGATTATAATGCTTCATGGGGGTAAGAACTGCTGTGTTTGATTTTGTTGGAGAGGCTCACCACATTTCTGAGCCTCAGTTTTCTTAAGAATAAATAAGGAGGACAGCTTTCTTATGTCCCGTGCTGAGATTTTTGCAAGGAAACAGTGAAATTGTGTCAACATGAAATGCTTTAAAAAGTAAAGACACATGTATACATGTTAAAATAACAATAGTGATAGAAATACTACTATAAAAATTATCCACAGCAAAGAACAAATGAAGTTTCAAAAGAGGGACTAAAATAGAGAAAACCTCCTTTAGTTTGGGGAACAGAAAGGGTAAAGGCAACAGAAAGACAGGTTCCTGAATTTCACCTGTGGCAAAAAAAGAGAGTGAGGCAGGAAGAAAATTAGCAAAAGTTTCACTACGGAGACTCATTAAAAACACCCAACTTAGCCAGGCATGATGGCTCATGCCTGTAATCCCAGCACTTTGGAGGCTGAGGTGGGAAGATCACTTGAGGCCAGCTTGGGCAACACAGAGAGACCCTGTTTCTACAAAAAAATTAAAAAATTAGCTGGGCATAGTGGCTCATGTCTGTAATTCCAGTACTTTGGAGACTGAAGTGGGAAGACTGCTTGAGCCTGAGGGGTTGAGGCTGCAGTGAAACATGATTGCACCATTGCACTCCAGCCTGGGTGACAGTGAGACCAGGTCTCAAAAACAAAAACAAAACAAAACAAAAATCAACAAAAAACAACCAAACCAAAAAACACCCAAGTTGGAAGAAAGGGGGAGAGGTGAGTCTACAAGGCAAGAATGTTAAGGATGGAGTACCATGCAGTCTTTCCATATCAACAGCAACTGTTCTCGTTAAAGTGAGAACCAAGGTATCACTAAGAACAGCATTTCCCAAAATGTGTGCTGTGGCATGTTGGCCTTATGATCCAAGAATCTGGGAAAATGCTTAGTAAATGCCCCATGCTACATTGTTCCATTAAAAAGCCATAATGCACAGTGGTTTACCAAAGGCTCCAAAAGCTCCAAAGGAAATGAAATAGTTAACTTTTGCTTAACTCAGCATTTGGTTTCTCAATTTAATCCTCTCCTGCACGTGTACCTTTTTTGGTAAAATTTGTTATCACCAGACACAACCAGTTTTCTGAGAAGCACCATTTTGGAAAGTCTGACTTAATTCTTGCACTTGCAGAACTGGAAATTCTCAGGTGTGTTCAGGCTCACATTTCTGGTTAAGGGGCTTTGAGCTAAAGAGTGTCCTGCCCTGAACTAGCAAGCTGAGAACAAAGACAAATTTTCAAACCTGGACCCACTGGTCTGCAGTGTGAACATATTGGTGAGCTCTGGACCAGCCAGGAAAATTATCCTTGGGAACCGAGCCTTGGCCAACCTCTCAGTGACCCTTGGCATTTGCCCGAGTCTCCTGGACATTTTCCAAAAAAAGTTTTGGCAGAATTGCAGAACACAGTTGGGGAAGGGAAGCAAATCCTTAGAGATAAATGTAGGAGCAGACTTCGGCCTATGTAGTCATTCATTTATCAATGCATTTATTCATTCATCAAATGTTTGTTACATGTGGACCTCGTGCTTGACATTGTGCTAGGTGCTGGGGCAAACAGTGTAATCTTAAGGGGCTCACCTATGCAAATCAGTGCAAGGAAGTAAAGATGATCTGAGAGGAAATCTGTTCAGAGTATAGTGGGCACAACCTTGAGTGAGAGAGAGGAAGCAATCAAAAAAGGCTTCATGGACGAAGTGACTTTCTAGCTGAGCCTTGAAAGAGGAGTGTAGTCTGCATTTTAACAAGATCCTCGTGATTAAAGTTCTAGGATGTGAGTCCTACCTGGGCTCCCATTGATGCTTATTTGAAGATATTCTCCAAAGTCATCACTGACATTCACACATAAGCCAGAAATACTTTTCTTATGAATTAATGACAAGCTCTACCTCAACCATGGCCTTTTTGGCCAACTCGTTTTATAGCTGCTGTCTTGTTTTCTTATCTGCCACTCATCTGGGCAGATAATGACTTAGAAGGGGAGGTTTGATCTGAATTTCCTTCTTTTTACTTTTGTTTGTTTGTTTTGAGACAGGGCCTTGTTCTGTTGCCCAGGTTGGAGTACAGTCGCGTGATCTTGGCTCACTGCAACCTCCGCCTCCTGGGCTCAAGTGATTTTCCTACCTCTGCCTTTTGTGGGTAGCCTGGACTACAGATGCTCACTACTGTGCCTAGCTAATTTTTTTTTTTTTTTTTTTTGTGGAGACAGTGATTCATCATGTTACCCAAGCTGGTCTCAAGCTCCTGAGCTCAGGTGATCCACCTGCCTCAGCCTCCCAAAGTGCTGGGATTACAGGTATGAGCTACCATGCCTGGCCCTCTTTTTACTTTTTGTTATGGAAAGTTTTAAATGTATACAAAATTTGACAGGATAATATAATAAATCCCCATGTTCCCATAACCCAGCTTCCACAGTCATGCGTTAGTGGCCAATCTTGTTTTATCTCTATCCCCACATATTATGTTATAATAAATCCAGCCATTATAGCATTTCATCAGTAAATTCAAATGGCCCTTAAAATGTATTTTTTAAAATTAGGAGCCTAAAGATTCATATGTTGAAGTAGACATAGTCTGTACCGCCAAAAATCTGAAAGGGTTCTAACAGCTGTTTAAATTCTAGATTCCCAAATACCAAATGTCAGTGGCCACCAAGTGGCAAAACTTATGAAAGTAACCAATGAAGCAGGGCCATTTGGGAAACATGCATATCTGCAAAATCTATGGGTATTGAGAACGTGGCCTTCCCATCATGACACGCTTCAGACAGGGTCTTCATCATCTGGAACCATCTGAATGCTCTTCAGAGCTTTAAGCAAGAAATTCACAAGAAATAAGTCACAGGGGTCTGTAATTTTAATACCCCATTTCTCAGTGGCAATCTCAGGTGTGGAAAGAGCCAGAGAACATTGAGAGAAGTCACAGGGAGAGATCCAATGAATCAGCATTCAGTGCTCCAACTCGTGGGCAGTGTCAAGCCCTCTGGATCAGTTGCCTGCACCAAGTCCTGTTATTTCAAAGTTCACAGACACACATGATTTTCCCCTGCACCTAACTGAAGTCCAACTGAGGCGGTTTTGATGGATGAGCAGTCAAAACTATGTTTCAAGCTCTGGAGGATCTTGGGTCAGATGGAAAGAACACGTGGTTTGGTTTGTCTTTCATCTTGTGAGTATTTACTGACCACTGACCTTATCATCCTCAGCAGGTGTGGTCAGACCTGGGGCTTGGCTGTGGCTTACTGTGCCAGTCTACAACCAGATAATAGCTTGTGACAAAGCCTTCAGACCAACCATCCATTATCAACTGCATCTTCTGTGGGAGTGAGCGACTGGTTGCCTTGTTTTCAGGAGCATTTCTCTGTCTCTTTTCTGTGTTGGATCCCTTTTCTGGATCCTGTGTCTTTTTCTTGACTTACTCCCTTCTTTTTGGGAGGCACATTCTCCCATGACTTCCTGAGAAAAGATGTATGGTGGGCAATTTATTTGAGATCTTAAATGTCTGGAAATGTCTTTATTCTTCTCTCTCCCTTGAATGATAATTTAGTTGGGTCTAGAATTGAAGTTGTGAATAATTTTCTTTCAGGATTTTTGAAGTCATCTTTTCACTATTATTAGTCTTCAGCATTCCTGATAAGAATTCTGAAGCCATTATTAATCCATATGTGGGATGCTTCCTTCTTTTAAAAGTTTACCGAACTGGAGAGAAATTTTATCCTTGAACATCTGAAATTTCACCAAGATGCATCTTGGTATGTCTTGCTTCATTCACTTTATTGAGTATTAGGGGATTCTTTTAATCTGAAAACTGATGTATTCAGTTCTGGGATTTTTTTCGTATATCATTTGACAATTTCCTCTCTTTAATTTTCTTTGTTCTTTCCTTTTTGTGGAACTTTCCTTTTAGATGTTAGATTTCTGGGAATGAGTCTCAAATTTTATTATATATATTCTTGACAATTTTAATTGTTTTTGGAGAATATTTTCCTCCTTTTTTATTGTGGTAAAATATGCATAACATGAATTTTACCATTTTAACTATTTTTAAGTATACAGTTCAATGGCATTAAGTACATTCGCATTGTTGGGCAACATTACCACCATCCATTCCCAGAACGTTTCCATCTTCAGAACTGAAACTCCGTATCCATCAAACAATAACTCCCTATTTTCCTCTCCCTGTAGTCTCTGGCAACCACCATTCCCAGAAATCTAACATCTAAAAGGAAAGTTCCACAAAAAGGAAAGAACAAAGAAAATTAAAGAGAGGAAATTGTCAATTCTAGTTTCTGTCTCATGAATCAGACCAGTCTAGGTGTTTCATATAAGTAGAATCATATAATATTTGTCCTTTTGTGACTGGCTTCTTTTATTTAGCATAGTATTTTAAAGGTTGATCCAAGTTGTAGCATGTGTCAGAATTTCCTTGCTTTTAAAGACTGAATAATATTCCATTTTATATATATACCACATTTTGTTTACCTATTCATCCATCGATGGACACCTGGGTTACTTCCATATTTTCCATCTTCGTGATTTTTGTGTTACTTCTTGAGGCTCCCTCAACATTAAATTGTAATCCTTCAACTATTTTTCTTTTATTTTTTTTCAGCTCCAGCTCAAAGGAGCTTCTACTTTTTTTTTTTTTTTTTTTAATCTACCCACATAATTTTTAATTCCCAAGAGCTCTGTTTTGCTTCTCTGGCTGTTTTATTTTTTCAACCTGTTCTTGTCTTGTGGACACAATATAGTTTCTTATTCTCTGCGGATGTTACTGACCTAGTCTTGAAGTTTTCTTCTACATCTTGCATTATTTGTTACCTTATACTTCATTGTTTTTTTTTTTTTTTTTTGGTAAACCACAGGTCTTTGATTTCAGAAGAGTTTCTCACATGTCTGATAATCTTTGGTTGCCTCATCATATTTGAAAGTGAGACACTGAAATGCTGCTTGGTAGTTTTTTTGCAGGAGGATGGAGCTTGTTAACGGGTGGGTGGATTGCATCCTTTCTCTGGAGGACTCCTACAGATTTTTTCTTTTGGACTGGTCACATCCTTGGAGAGAAATTCTCCAATTTCTGTCCAGGAAACCAAGCTGGGGAAGGAGATTCCTTGTTCAACATTGCAGCTTTCCATTAATCTCGTTTTCAGCTTGGCACCTAAACTCTTCTGTCAAGCTGTGCCTGGTGTCTAGAGTCATTCTGTTTAATCTCACCAGAGAGAAAATCTCTAATCCTTTGCCTGGGTTGGTGAGGAAGTGGGGGCCTGGCTCTGTGGGGTGGTAGACGATTTCTGGCAGCTCCATGACTTCATAAACGGACTTTCGAAGGCTTTCCCTACCCTGTGTTCCTGACATCAAAGGCAATATCTTCAGTTAGCACCTCCAATTTCTGAGCTTTCCTAGAGTTTTGCAGAGCAAATTGACTTTCTTCTTGTTGGCTACTATTTCTGCAGGATTTAGATTTCAGTGTCATCTACTTTGTAAAACTAGTTGATACCCAACCAGCTATTTTCCGTTGTCTAAGATTTTGTCACCATTCTCATTTCTTCTTCTGTTCTCCTAATTTGTCCTTGCGTGTTTACATCCTTTTAAACTTATTTGCTATCACTTAAAAAAATTCTGGGTATATTGTAGGTGTATACATTTACGGGGTACATGAGATGTTTTGATACAGGCATGCAATGCGAAATAAGCACATCACGGAGAATGGGGTATCCATCCCCTCAAGCATTTACCATTTACCTTACAGACAATGCAATTACACTCTTTAATTTATTTTAAAAATGTACAATTAATATTGACTATAGTCACCCTACTGTGCTACCAAATAGCACTTACTGTCATTTTAAGTGGTCTTAGAAGGGATGGGAGCAAAACAGGTAGGTTCAATATTTCATTATTAACCAAAAGTCCTCTTGCTTATTTGTATGTGTTTCAGTTTGGCATTATTATTTACCTTTAAGCTGCAACAAATTTTTATTCCAGTGACATGTCTACTACTGGTCATTGTTTTTATTCTTATCAAATTTTCTAGTCTCAATATAAACAGAAAAACTGGAAAAGGTAATGGCTTGTATCTCTAGAATCTTCCATTATCATCATCACCATCATCAACATCAATACTTACTGAGTTCTGGTTGTGTTCTAAGAAGTAACATGAAGACTTTTAATTTTTATTATCTAATCTCCACAATTGCACTTGGGTAAATATTATCACAACCCCCATTTTACAAGGTGGAAAAACCAAGCTTCAGAAAGATAGAGGCACTTGCGTAAAATCACAAGCACATCAAAGAAAAGGATTTGAACCTTAACGGTTGGTCTCTAAACAGGCTCTCTAGACAGGGATGTGTGTGAGCCATCTCAGGCAATGGTGTGCACAGGAATCTTGACTGGGGGTTGCACCATTCCCCATGAAGGCATTTAGAAATGTGGGTGCATCTGTGGTGGTCTCAATGATTTGGGGGTGCTACCGGCATTTAGTGGAAAGACTCAAGGTACTAATGTCCTGCCATGCTATAAATTGTCCCCCAGTGAAGAATGGACAAATCCCCACACACCTATTGGTAGGTGTGAGAGAAGTTCTAATGAAAAGCTTATAAGCCACCCAGTCAAAAGTCATTGGTTATTTTGTATCCATGATTAGAGTGACAAGTTGGTTCAGTTTTGCAAATGATTACATCATGATGTCATCAAGAATTGAGGGTTGGCATGAGCTCGTCTTCTGAGTCAGGTAGCAAATTCCAGCTACAAAACTAATAGCGAACTAACCCTAAATTTGCCAACACTCTTGCAGCTTGCCCAGAACCTCACTTCTTTGAGATCCAGGAGGGCAGAGACCTTGCTGATCTTATTTGCCACTTGATAGAGATAAAAGAATAGCTGGAATAGAGCCTGGCACATAATAGATGCTCAATAAATAGCCAGCTTGTACTCCTCACCAAGCTATGTGCCCTGGTGCAGGGCTGTGTGTGCATGGAGAAAATGTGCCATCTTCAAATTCACACACAGGTACAATATGAGCTACCAGGAACCCAGTCTAGGGGGAAATTCTTGAGACATGTGTCCCTCAAATTGAGGTTAAGGATGCTTTCAACAAATAGACTTTCAATGCATAGAGGAAGAAACACTTCTGTGTCCTTGATAATGCTTGATCCATCAACATCCAACGGAACAAGACATGTTGGACTAGAGCCCATCTGTGGTGTGCCACCTTCTAGCCCCCAGGGCCCCAGGACTCCCCTAGATCTACATGGGGTGGTAGAAAGAACACAGAAATCCACAGCTTGAAGAACACTCTTCTTGAATGTGTATTTTTCCAAAGTAGTTTTCTTTGCCAGCACCTACTCTAACTTGGTGATTTTATGGAAAGCTTCTCAGGCTTGGTTTAATAAATAAAAGTGTTGATTGTTTTGAGATTGTTGACTCTTTTTTTTTTTTTTACCATTCTGGAAATGAATTATTTTGAGTCTTGTCAATATGTTCCACACAGTCATGTTTATATCAATTTGAATCATCTTACAGTGCTTCTTCATTGGGATGGTCTTGGTATTGGGAATGTGTCCATTCTTCATTGGGGGACAGCCCCTAGCATGGCAGACATTAGTACTTTGGCTCTTTCCACCAAATGCCAGTAACACCCCAAATCATTGAGAGCATCACAAATGCTCCCTTGCATTTCTAAATGCCTTCACGGGGAATGGAGCTCCCCCCATGGAGATTCCCTGCTACACCACTGTTGTGCCTGAACTTATAAATCACAGAGAAGTGAGTGCTGAAAATAGCCAGGACTGAACATCACAAGACACCCTGGGGGAGCAAACGCCTGGCAGAATTGGTCTCCCACCTTCCTTCTGCACATCCTTCCTGTCTCTCTTTGTCCTTTGGACTTTGGAGTCCTTGTGAAAAAACTGATCAAGCCCAGAACTGCGCTGTATCAACGGGAAAACACTTCCAGTACCTTAGAGAAAGTGCAACAGGAAGGGTGTAGGACACGCTGTTTAGAATTTCTGTTTGTTTTCATATGAAACATGATAGCTCCAGGTTCCAAATCTATACATCTGTCTGACAATACTGCACTTACCTAGCATAGTGCCAAGAGCTAGAATGCTTTGTTGTGCTTCATCCTTACAACAGTTTTGCCCAACTTAAAATAGCTTTCACATTCCTATTTTATAGATGAAGAAACCAAGGCTTTAAAACGGTACAAAACTTGGCCAGGCACGGTGGCTCACGCCTGTAATCCTAGCACTTTGGGAGGCCGAGGCGGGTGGATCACTTGAGGTCAGGAGTTTGAGACCGGCCTGGGCAACATGGTGAAACCCGTCTCTACTAAAAATACAAAAATTAGTTGAGCATGGTGGCTCATGTCTGTCGTCTCAGCTGCTTGAGGTGGCTGGGGTGGGAGGATCGCTTGAACCCAGGAGGCGGAGGTTACAGTGGGCTGAGATTGTGCCACTGCACTTCAGCCTGGGTGACAGAGTGAGACTCCGTCTAAAAAAAAAAAAAAAAAAGAGAGAGAGATACAAAACTTGTCCATAGTAAACTGTTTCCAGTGTCTGTTCTGGCAACAGAATAGTCTCTTGCTATAAAATTATTGAAAAAGGCTTGGGGGAGGGCATGGGGAAGAGGGGATTAGAAAAAGAAGTTTCAATTTAAAGCATGTGCAAACCTCATCTCCCAGGGCATATCAAGCAGCATCATTAGAATCTGACCTGTCATTACCAGCTGGAGTGCCAGCTCATTTCAGACCAATGAGGGAAAAAGCCTTTGCAGGCAGTTTTCTAAGTGGCACTGGGAAAGGGGTGAATAGGCTGCTTCATCAACAAACCACGGTAGAATGTGGGCACCAGTTTCAGCCAGAGAGTCTGTTGCTGCCTGGAGAATTTGGCTGCAGCATCCTTTCCAGACTCTCCGCAAAAAAAAAAAAGTCGAGACCGGATATCTGGGGAGAGGAAGGAAGGGAGGAAATTGGCTGGTTTGTTGGAAGGAACCGGATGCTATGGCTTCCAGGGATCCAGGATGGGAAAAAAAGGTTAATGATTCATCCACACCATTCATTCATGCATGCATTCATTTAATAATACTTATTAAGCATCCACCACGTGCCAGATTTTCTTCTAGGTGCTGAAGCTACAGGAACTGACAAATATCCCTGCCCTCATGTAGCTTATATTTTAACGAGAGGGACACAGACTGTAAACATATAAACAATTAAAAGACTATATCAGATGGAGAGAAGTATTTTGGTCAAAAGGCAGCAGGGAAGGGGGAACAGAGTTTGCGCAGGGTGGGTGGGTAGAGGGGTCCTGATTTTAAACAGTAATCACAGAAGGCCTCATGAAGCGACATTTGAGTAAAGATTTTGTAAAAATACCATGCTGGGCACTGTTCTAAGCATTTTGCAATTACTGTGTCATGAATGCTCCCAACAACCCCAAGAAATATGGTTATGATTATTCCAGTTTTACAAATGTAACATGAAATATTTATGATACATCTGAACTTCAGAGACTGTTCAGAGATGCAGTGACTTCAGAGATCACACAGTTAGAAAGTGGGAGAATTGGGATTTGAATACAGACTTGCTTTAAGTTTGGCGGCTGCGCGCTTGCATGTCTGTGCATACACGGTCCACAAACCAGCTCTGGGAAAGGGCAAGTTATGGGTGCAAATGGAGCCTTGCAGGTACCCACCAAGTGCACATGGTGCCATCACCCGTAGGCGGATTTGATGGGGGAGGGGCAGCTCGCGATTTTCACCAAGCTGAATCAGGGCTCTCCGCCTGTGGCCGGGGAGTTCGGTGGCTCAGCTGCAGGCGAGGTGGGCCGGTGGGGGAGGGAGCGCAACTGCGAGGGTTGTCCCGGGACATTGCCGGCCGGAACCTCACCCCGCCGCCACCCCCGTGCCAGCTGCTCTAGTCAATAAGGCAGGGACCTAGCAAGCGCTCGTCACCCTCCTGGTGGGTTTCGCTTGGGTGTTCCTAGCGGGGTTGAAGGGGTCTGGGGAGCTGAACTCCGGAAGGGCGGACTAGAAGCCCCAGCGGCCTCTCCTAGAGAGGCTGGCAGCTTGGAGGCCGGTGCGTAGAGGGCGGGCAGAGCCACACGTTGCGTGGAGTCCCCGAGTGCATTCGTGGGAGAGCCCTGGGCGTGGGACAGAGCGGTGGAGGGGCCCCTGGGAGTCCTGCGGGACACCGAGAGGCGAGGGTGGGGCTAGTGCATAGCAAACAGGAACTACGGCGTGCTGGGTAGAAAGAGTAAGAGAGAGACGCACACACTTTGCTGGTGAGGGGTCACACGAAGAGCCTAAGAAAGGCCGAAAGAGGTAGCGGGTGTGAGCTAGCCTCGGGCGGGTGCGTTGGAAAGGGGGTGCAGGAAGGAGGCCAGGAGAGGGAGCCGGGTGTAGGAAGAAGCGAGAGGGAATGCTTGCTCGGACAGAGCGTGCCGTGCCAAAGCGTGAAAACAGCGGGTCAAGGAGGGGCATCAGGAATGGCCTGAGGATCCCCTGAAAGTGGCGGAAGCGGTGCCCTTGGGCGCAGCAAAGAGAGAGGGGAGCACACACGGAGACAGAGACAGTCCTGGGCGCTGGAGAGCAGGAGCCCCTTGCGCGGCAGGGAAGGGAACGTAGAGCCTGCGCGCTCAGGGAAAGGGGTTTTTTACTGATGCCCGCTAGGGTGGCGTGCATTGGGGCTCTAGAAAAGAGGGTTGAGAACCCCCAGGCGAATGCCTAGGAAGGTAAGAGGAGTCAGCAAAGTCTACGGAAGAACTTCCCTGGGTTGGAGAGGGAAACGCACCCTGGGAGCTGGAAGGGAGAGGAGAACTAGGCTTGAGGGGAAGCTTGATCAGGGCTCTGAGCACCGCGAGGAGTGCAGAGGAGGTGCTGATAATTGCGGGGAGAGCTCTGAGAGCCGGAGAAAGGTGAGGAGGTGGTGGTGAGAGGACAAAGAACTCCTAGCGCGCATGGGCCGGAGGAGGGAGCCGCAGAGAGCGCGCGGGGTCCCCTGCAGGGGCGCAAAGCCGCCCGGGTCTCTCCTCTCAGGCTGCCTCTGGCCGTAATTCACTCACCATTATGGAAAAGACCAAAGCCACGATGTTGATGGGGTACGCAGGGCAGAAACACGAGACGATGGTGAGCCACAGGTAGTTCTTGGGCAAGGGGACGTCCTCCTCGGTTTTGTCATCTTCAGTGTTGGCCTCGGGGCTGCTGTCCAAAGCCCTCTTGAAGTCCGGGCTGGGGGCGTACTGAGACATGGGCGAGGCCGGCGGCGCAGGGAGGGCGGAGGAGCGCACAGTCTGCGTGGTCTGGGGCTCTGGCCGTCGGTTCGTGGCGAGGCTCTGAAAAGCCAGCGGCTCGGGGCTCTAGGGAGACGTGACCTCACTCCTTCTGCGTCCTCCGCCAGCACCCGCCTGGGCTCAGGGACCCGGGCCAAGAGCCTCCCCACAAGGAGGAAGGGAGGGAGAAAAGGAGTGAGGGGAGGCGGGGAGGTCAGAGGGAGCGTCAGCACGAGAAACAGGGGACAGGCAGACGAAGGCACCCCACTCCCTGAAGGACGGACCCAGACATCGTCGGAGGGACCCACAGACTCACACTAAGTCTGGAATAAAAGGAGGCTCCAGGAAGGAGAACGCAAAGGTCCATTAAGTTCCAAATTGGCCAGCCCGCGGGCTGAAGATGACCAGCTCATTTTTAAAAGCCACTTAATTCAAATACATTTAGATAGGACAAGACCAACCCTATCCAGTTGGCAACAGACTCACTACTTACTCTTGACTTCAATGTTTTACCTTAACTGTCTGGTGCGTGGGCATTTATCTCCCGTGCCTCAGACCTTGAACACTGAGCTCCAGGAATCTCTCCTCCCCCTCGCCCCACTCCCCCAGGTGGGCTAGGAACCAGGTGCCCAGCTTTGGCCTCAAAGCTTTCCACACTCTACAGGAAGCTCAAGAGACTGGAGTCTAGTACAGTCAGTCAGCGGGCACTGCCTGGTCCGTGCCTGTCTGAGTGTCCTCCCCAGTGTGGAAACAAGGAATTCTTCTTTCCACTTTTCCATCTGCAGGACCCCTGGGGAGAAATGCAGGTAGATAAGGCTGGCCTAGGCAACCTGGATGGATGAGTGGGTTGGGGAGAAGAGAAAGGTATTCACTTTGGGGACTAGAACGAGAAAAGCAATTGTATCAGTGTCTAAGCTATTTATGAGAGTGCCGTATGGACCAGAACTGAGGCTTGAATCCAGACAGAACTGGGAATTGTAACTTCAGGGAAGTCCGTTCATCTTGCTAAGCTCCTATTTCTCCATCTGAAAAAGGGGAAATAATAATAGTCCCTGCCTCATAAAGTCATAGTGACTCTTTTATGAGATGGTACATTACAGGTAAATCCACGTGCTTAATAAATATTAGCTATTATTAGCATGCTATTTCTCCTTATATTCTGAAACATATAGTGCATTATGCAGCATCCTAAACCTGATATCCCTTGCAAATATTTCACCAAAAATCCAGATGTTCTGAACTGCAGCACCACAAAGAAATGAAAATAATTTGATTATGCATGGTGTCAAAAGCAATTGCTCACATCATCATACTCAAAAGTATTAATCATCTTCTTGGCTTCCTCAGAACATAAGCTGATTGCCTGGGACATTCTCAATTATCTCATGAGCCGTACTTATTTGGTTATCTGCCTCCCTCATTGGACTGCACACTCCCCGAGAAAGGGAGTCATCTCACTCATCTTTGTGTCAGCATCTGGCACAGTTCCTGGTACAAGGGATGTGCTTAGTATAGCTTTCTGGATGAACACATAAAGATGAACTAGGGCATTCTCCACCATGCCTTCATTTCCATTTTGATGGATTAATGAAATGGGAATAGCTAGAAGATGAGATTCATCTATTGAATTCTCAACCAAGTCTTTGCATTGGCTGTTCCCTCTGCTTCAGCAGCTTTACTCTGACTGTCACATGGCTCTTCTTTCTTATTCCTCAGGTGACAGCTCAAGTAACTTCCTCAAAGAGAGGTATTCGTTTTCGATTTATCTAGCGTAGGTCTCCATCACTAGTTTACACTTGCCAGCTTATTTTTTTTTTTGTGTGTAGTGTGTGTCACAACTGTAATTTATTTCTTTGCTTATCCACTGTCTGTTCTTTCTCTACATGGTAACCTGTCCAACCTGTTCAGAACTATATTTCCAGGACTTAAGAATTGTCCTGGCACATAGTAGGAATGCAAGAAATGTTTCTTGAATGAATTGACCAAAATTACCTGGAAGTATTAAAAAAATGATTTTCAGGTCTTGATCAAGGCCTACTTGGATTAGAATTTCCCAGGTAGCACCCCAGAAATCTGTACTTTTAATGCCTCAGGAAACTGTATTTTTAGAACACTCCATGGTGATTCTGATGCAACTGAGCAATTTCTCAGATCCCAGTTCTGTCTCTAATTCTTAGGACACAGTTCTGGATTTTTAATTTGGAGATTCTCTCAGGTGTCTCAAACTCAATGTGTCAAAGAGGAACTCATTTTCTTCCCCAAGAACCTGCTTCTTAAGGCTTGGTCCTTGGTCAATGAACCTTGCCCACTTTTCCAGTCTCTTCTGTCAAGTATCTCCTTTCTTATTTATTTACTATTTATTTTTAGAGACAGAGTCTCACTCTGTTGCCCAGGCTGGAGTGCAGTTGGGCAATCATAGCTCACTGCAGCCTCGAACTCCTGGCTTCCAGCAATCCTCCCACCTTGGCCTCCCAAAGTGCTGGGATTGCAGGCATGCACCACCATGTCCAGAATTCTCTCCTTTCTTACTGCACTTCAGTTACATAGACATTTTTCCCGCTTTCTCCAACATACCTAACCTTTTCCCACTCTGAAGTCTTTGTGCCTACTGTTCCTCCTGGAATGCTTTCTCTCTTCTCTAACTATTGGTTCCTGCTTACCTTCCAGGACCCACTAACTCACATGTCTCCTGACAGAGGCCTTCCCTGGCCATCATATCTAAAGTGGACCCCATCCTCTTATTCTCCATCCCATTTCCTTGTTTATTTCCTATGTCAGACATGGTCCTATTTATTTATTTGTCTTCTTATTTACTGTCTTTCCCATTAGAAAGGAATATCTCTACAAGGGCAGAGATTTTTTTTTTTTTTTCTGTTTTGTTTGCTGTGTTATCCCAAACACCCAGCACCATGCCTGGCCCTTAGGAGGTGCTCAATAGATAATTCATTGTATGAATAAATTGTGAATTTAGTTATCCAAGTTACACACTTGGCAACATTCTTCTTCTCTTTCCTTCAGCCTCTCCATGAACTATTCATCAAACTATTGATTCCTTCTCAAATGTGACTCTTCATTCCATGTCCTCTTTTCCCCATCCTCCTGGCCTTCTAATTCTGGCTCTTATTCACAGTGAAAAAGTGCTCTCTGAACCAAATTTGTGATCTGAGCCAAGTGAATTTATTTTTAAAATATTTTAATTTTTCCCCCTTCTTTTCACAGGTGTTGATGAGGCTAGTTAATTTCGTTGGTGCCAGTTGTCTAAGGTTTGGGTACCAAATGCAATTTTGCTTTTCAAAGTTTTGAACTGTATTGTTCACTGCAACCTACTAGTGTCATCTAAGGAAAGCCAAAAGGAAGAGTTATTGACTCATTTCCTTCTGCCAGGAAAAGAGCTGTTTAACATAAGCTGAACACTCTAGAATCGTCAAACATCGACCAAGCACCCACTGTTGCACTGAATGCATTCCCTGTGTGTAACATCTCATTTAATTCCTATAGCAAATTTTCTGAGGGAGGTGGTGAGGTTTTCTTTTTCACAAATGAGGAGAGCTAGGGAACAGATAGGTAAAGGGACATGTGTAAAGTCTTCTAGCTAAGAGGAGGTGCCAGAATTTGAACTAGGTCTGAGATATTTGTTCAGCTAGCAGGTCCAGGCCAGAAAGGTAAATGGATATCTCTGATGTTCATTGGAGTTATTATGCTCTGCTCAGGGAAGATGGATTAATAGCTTGTTGACCGATCTAAGATGTAGCAGTGAAATTGCCATCACTTGAAACTTTTCAAATTAAATTGAAATGAAAGTGCCTACACCAGAAAGTGTAATGTATATGGTGCTGATTCTTGAGGGATGCATTAGATTACTCAGTGGGGGTTTCTAGCTCTAATTTCCTGAGCTTCACTAGTTTTCTCTTGAGAGGTCAGTTTATTGCTCTTGGATGAACCATACTGGCTGATTGCTTAATAATATGGCAATACCTACCCTCTTTAAAATGAGACAGAGGAGAAAGCAACTTTCTAATAGCCAGTCTAAAAGGGAAAGGCTTATTGTAGCTTTCTGGATTCTGGTGTAGCAACTTACCTTTTTGATCTTTGAAACAAGTTTTATTTCCAAATGTAAAAGTAATATGTATTCATTTTAGAAAATTGAGAAAAACATAAACAGAAAGAGGTATTATCCAAGTAACCACTACAAACAGAAGGGACTATTTCCTTCTGGTCCTCTTTCTACATGTATATATCATTTTCCACTAAAATGAAATTTTGTTTCCTCTTTTTTTCCACTCAATGTTATATGACAATTAACATCCTTTGCAGATATTTTAATGGTCTGTGCAATTTCCCATTGATTAAATGGATTATTATTTATGTCACCATGCCCTGATCATTAAATATTGAAGTTATTTTTAGCCTTTGTACATTGCTATTTTAAAAATTGCTGTGATGAATCTCTTTTGTTTCTGAGTGTCTGCATTCATGATCTTTTCTTTGTGAATTGTGATCGTACAGGGTAGATATCAGTCTTTGAAAGGGCAGAGAAAAAATTCAGATGCGCTGGTTGAGAAGTTGTATCATGAGATATGTACAAAAGGTAAAATTAAAATTTAGGCCAAGGAAACAGCCACAGAGTCAATGGACTACAGACGAGATGCTTCATAAGAGATGAAATGAGATGGATTCAAAGAACAACTTCCCAATGCCAAATGGATCCCTGAATCTAACATTCAATGGCAATAGATTGGTGTTGAATCTATGAATGTGTGCTGGAATTCTACGCTTTTTCATCTTAGCTATGTCTAGGATTCCAAAACAAAAGGGGGCTAGGGTAGAGGGGTGGGCGGGGAGGCGGGGGTGGAGAGAGAGAGAGAGAGGGAGAGAGAGAGAGAGAGAGAGAGAGAGAGAGAGAGAGAGAGATTGATTCTGCTGATCTGTGAGAATGTAAGAGAAAGAGTCCAGATCTTTAGGAAATGGTAAGAGGTCGAATGCATTTGCTGCCAAATTTCACATTAGTCTCAAGTGCCAGCTGTTAGTAGTCATAAAGTAACTGCTGTGGTCTCAGGGGTTTGCTACAAAACAACAGTGTCTTTTTGGCTAATATTATTAGAAAACCATTTGCCTTTCCACTTTCCACCAACTTTGGTCATCTCACAAGGAAAAAAAAGGGAAAACAGAGGAGAGGAAGTATAAGGGGGAAGCTGATCAGAGGAAAGGAAGTATAAGGGGGAAGCAGATTCAGTATCCTTCCTTCCTTCCTTCCTTCCTTCTTTCCTTCCTTCCTTCCTTCCTTCCTTCCTTCCTTCCTTCCTTCCTTCCTTCCTTCCTTCTTCCTCTCTCTCTCTCTCTCTTTCTCTCTTTCTTTTCTTTTCTTTTCTGAATCGGAGTCACCCAGGCTGGAGTACAGTGGTGTGATCTCAGCTCACTGCAGCCTCCTCCTTCTGGGTTTAAGTGATTCTCCTGCCTCAGCCTCTTGAGTAGCTGGGATTATAGATGCCTGCCACCACACCTGGCTAATGTTTGTATTTTCAATAGAGTCGGGGTTCCACCATGTTGGCCAGGCTGGTCTCGAACTTCTGACTTCAGGTAATCCACCCACCTTGGCCTCCCAAAGTGCTGCAATTACAGGCATGAGCCACCACACCTGGTCTCGTTAATTTATTAAGTCTTGCCTTTTCATAAAACTACTTTTGGACAGAGGACCATGTTAAATAAAACTCAGCCTTTCAGGCTTAAAATGCAATTCTTTCCCTATTTGTCCTCCATTGTACCAGATACTAAGAAAGCGGCTACCTGTCACTCTTCTTGCTGAATTGATGATACAAAATGCTGTGTATTGGACCATACACTGTAATTCACGGATGAGCTGTTCATAATAATTAGCAAATATAGCAATGGTAATGGAAATCAGAGGGAAACTACCCATACTCTAATTTACTGGCATTGACATTCCTCACGGTCTCTTCTAGTCCTTGGATCCATGTGTGATTTTCATTCACTTGCAATAAAAGTACACATACAATTTGGTATCTTGACTTTTTCTAAAAACTTAATGCTGTATACCAAACTCTTTTCAAATTGTGATCCTCTGCTTAATCATTTTTGATCACTTTAAAAATTGTATGATAATATAACTGTTTTCCTTTTGTGAGATACTTTTGGGGAATCTGTTATCTTTTGTATTAAAAATAAGAAAGCATGACTGGGCACGGTTGCTCACACCTGTAATCCCAGCACTTTGGGAGGCTGAGGCGGGAAGATTGCTTGAGCCCAGGGGTTTGAAACCAGCCTGGGCAACATGGTGAAACCCCGTCTCTACAGAAAATATCAACAAAATTAACCGGGCTTGGTGGTGTGTGCCTGCAGTTCTAGCCAGTCAGGAGGCTAAGGTGGGAGAATTGATTTTGCCCAAGAGGTTGAGGCTGCAGTGAGCTGTGTTTGTGCCAGTGAACTCCAGCCTGGGTGACAAAGTGACACACACACACACACACACACACACACACACACTCAGCAGGAATTTTAGAGAGGCTTCTAAGCCCTATTTCTTTTCTCTCTTCCCTCACCATCCTACCTAGGAAAGTACTATGGCCTCATCCAATGAAATGGAGATACTCAAAGCAAGTCTGTCTATGCTGGGAGCATGCGGGAGAGGTCTCATGAAGCAGAATTATTTCCAAAGACTCTGAACTCCAAACCATTTAGGATTTGAAGGACTGAAAGTTGGGTAGGGAATTGCAACCAGAGTGACAAATAGTGGAGGCACTGGGAGTGGTAGATGAGCAGAGTTGGTCTGGAGAGGGTGACAGGAAGACTGCGATGGAGGAGATGAGAATTGCACTTTGGCGTGTCCTAGAGAGGGAGTTCCAGTTAGCACTCTATTTGGTGCACCTAAGTTAAGGAGAACAGATATTTTGGATTTTTTGTCAGCCTGTATCATACTTTATTTGTTACATCTTATTATTCATTAAAAAATATTTATTTGGCTACCCTGTGTCAGGCAGTGTTTGGGTGCCGGAGACAGAATGACAAGCAAGAAAGCCATGATTCCTACCCTTATGGGCAAACAAATAAGATAATTTGGGATGAAGGAAATGAAATAGGATAATGTGGTAGTGACTTGGGAGAGTAGAGGATGGGATGCCCAGGCAAGGGATGCTAGACTTATTCTGTTTAACTCCAGGGCTATGTTCTACCTTTCTATACCTTGTTCTCTGCTCCAGAAGACCATCATAAATGTTCTATGTCAAGGACCAGCAAATGATGGTCCGCTGCCTGTTTTTGTAAATAAAGTTTTATTGGAACACAGCCACACTCATTTATTTATATACTGTCTATAATACAATGGCAGAGTTAAGTAGTTATAACAGAGACTGCATGACTAGAAAAGCTGAAAATACTTACTAGAAAACATTTGTCAACCCCTATTCTACATCAACAAGCTTTTTTGTCTTCTGGTGTCAGATGGGTTTGGCCAACAGGGAGTCCTAGAGAATGGAGAAGAATGGAGGGAGGATGGAGGGTGATGATAGAATGGAGTGGTTTCCTCCCTGGCCCCCTCTTTTCCTTGAGCTGGGTGAATCACCGGGTTGAAGGCCACACATCCTCTAAGGGCAGCTGTCTTCATAGAGCTCTTCTTTTGTACTCTGGAACATTCCTGCCCTCTTTCCTTCAGGCCTAAGAGGGATAACACCCCTCTCTTGCTCCTGGGGTGCTATACTGTCCCTTATGGTTCCCCACACTTTCATAAATAGTGCTTCCTCTAATGTTCCTGCTGTGAATATGCCGACTGAATCCTGCTGGGTACACGACTGATTGAGAACGCCTCCTTGGGGATGTAATGTTTGAGCAGAGATCTGGTGACTAAGGAGAAGCCAGATATTTGAAGAGCTGAGGAAACAGCATTCCAGGCAATGGGAATGGCATGTGCTAAGGCCCTGGGGTGGAAAAGAACTCAGAGTGCTTAAGAAACAGAAAGAAGGCCATTGAGAGTGGAGATAAGATAGAAGAGGTAAGTACAACCAGTCCATGTAGGGTCTTTTCAGCACCAGTAGAGTCTGGATTTTATTCTATTAACAGGAAACCATGGAAACACTTTGTTTTATTTTTATTCATTTATTTAAAAAAAATTTTAAGAGTCTTACTATGTTGCTCAGGCTGGTATTGAACTCTTGGCTTCAAGCAATCCTCCCAAATCAGCCTCCCAAGTAGCTGCAATTATAGGCATGTGCCATTGCAACCGACCTTCGAGTATTTTAAACCAGATTTGGATGTGAGCTGATTAATGTTCTTTTTCTGCTAATCAGTTACGTTAATCAATTGCCATATATAGAGAGTAATTAAAACTGATCTTAGGAAATTTATTGGAAGGAAGCTTTATTTCATCAGCTCCTAGAAGAGTTAGACTGCTAGGCATTGGGACAGGCAGGAATGAGACAGAGCAGATCTGGGGACCTCATCATAAAAGTTAGTCTCTTCTCATCTGGCTCCCAATCGCTAATCTGTGTCTATGGATCAAACTCCAGACTCTTGGAAGACAGAGTCTGGCTTAACTCAAGTCTAGTGTCCCTTGGATTCCAATCAATTGGTAGTTAGTGTTGTGAAGCGAAGGGATCATTTATTCCTTGATTTGTTCACAAATGCTGTTTGAATGCATGCCTTATACTAGGTTCTGGGGATGCATATGATGATGAGCTAAATAAACCTTGCTCATGCTCTTTGTGGAGCTTGTATTCTAGGAGTAAGTAAGTCCCTTCCTCAAAATTAAAAAAAAAAAATAGCAAACAAAAATTGAGTTATTTGAAGATGTACAAACAAATAATTTCAAAATGCTCCTCAAGGGCAGGGCTTTTATCTGGTCACAGTTGTATATCCTGAGACTGAACAGTGCCTGGCACATAGTAGGTGTTCAACAAAGATTAGTAGACTGACAGCCTGAGACAGATGACAGTAGGAAGGTACTTTGATAGAATGGTAAGGGAAGAACTCACTGAGATGTTAACATGTAAGCAGAGATCTGTAGCATGGAATGAAAAAGGCATATGAAAAGTAGGGATTTAAGCCCATTAGGCAGGAGGAATAGAATGAACAGAGGCTTTGAAGTGAGAAAGTGCTTGATGACACATGAGACATGCATATATATCTTAGGGAAAGGGGAATTGATGTGAATTAGACATATCCCCTCCAAAAACTTGTAATTCAATAGGCATTTCTGGAAGTGGCTGTAGCATCCTTTAATTCAGAACCTCAAGTGGACTGACTGTAAAGCGAATTGCCTTGTGAATGACTGAATTGCAGTAGCCCTAAAAATGGGGCTTTCACAACGGATTTTAGTGCTTCAGAGTTGAAGAAGGTTTTTAAATTCCCACACCCCTCTTATTGTTTCTGAAAGATTTCGGAGCAAAAGCACCTAATCTTGGGGTCATATGAAGTCAAAGAGCCCTTTTGGGCTGGATCTCTGCTATCCTGTAACCACAGGGAAGAGCGTAGTCTTTCATCCTTGTCTGGTTTTGCTCTTTAGTTCTCTGAAGCCTCTCTTTTCTGACCTCTATCTCTTTGCCTCTAATTTCTTACACTACCTTCCACTGGCTGAAATGATGATGAACACTTTCCATAAAGCAACAACTTTCCTCTCAGAGCTTGTGCCTTATACACCTGTCATCTGCTCCTCTAAATATGACACCCAAATCTCTTTACCTCCTAATTGCTCTCTGACATTATTTGTACATTGTCAAGGTTTACAACATGTACATTTCATTTTCTACGATATAAAGGACATAATTCTTTTAGGCTTTGTCCAAAAGTGGTTTCTCACTATTGAAATCCCCAATGGATAGTTTCAGTAGTGTTACGCAAGTATGATTTACTGCAGAATCAAGTAACATGATTGAATTTATAGAGAAGGACCTCATCCTATTTCATAACAGTTGAGTCCTTCGAAGGAGACTGTAATTAATAAAAACTGGGAGAAAGGATCATTGGGAGGGCAGAAGTGTATTAGTTCATTTTCACACTGTTCACACTGCTGACAAAGGCATAACTGAGACTGAGTATTTATTTATTTATTTATTTATTTATTTTTTGAAAGAAAGGAAAAGAGAGGAAAGAAAGTGAGAGTGAAAGAAAGAAAAAAAAAGAATGTACGAGAGAAAGAAAGAGGAAGAAAAAGAGGGAGAGAGAACAGGATTCTTGTT
>CAUYLG010004404.1:0-27420 GCA_963573385.1 Cacajao melanocephalus | reverse complement strand
TGCCTAGGCTTTGCTGGGCTGCTGTGGGCTCCACCCAGCTGCCGCGTGAACTTCCTTGCAGTCCTGTTTATATGGGTGTAGTTAGAACTGCCTCGGCAGTGACGGTTCACCTCTGTAATAGCGGACTCTCTGTAGTGGCGGGTTGCCTCGGCAACGGCGGGTTGCCTTGGAAATGGCGAGTTGCCTTGGTAACGGCAAGCTGCCTCAGCAATGGTGGACTGCCTCCGTAGTGGTGGAGTGCCTCGGTAATGGTGGACGCCCCTTCCCCAAAAAGCTGGACCATCCTGGGTTCAGCTGTGCTTGCTGTGAAACTCTCAACCCTGAGCGTTTCCAATTGCTGTTTTTTTTTTTTTTTTTTTTTTTTATGGGGGTGGGACCAGCTGAGCCTGATCACCTGGCTCCTTGCCTCAGAGCCTTTTTTGTTTTGTTGAGCAATCGACTCTCTCCCAGGTGTTCCAGTCGCCTGATGAAAAGGCGCTGGGATCTGAGTGATTTCCTGTGCGGCGACCCACTGCGCCGGCTGAAACAGTGGCGCTGATATTCGTGGTGCTGTTTTGCCCGGGAATCTCCTGGCTTGGCTCCCTGTTTCAGACCCCTTTTTAATCAGATGAATGGGCAATTCTGCCTTCCCGAAGCTCCACTTGCCAGCTAGAAGGGAGACCCAGATTAGTGTATTTTGTACGGAGAACTGCCACGCTGGGGCGCTGGCAAAACAGCCGCGCCGGCCAAAAGAGCCACTCTGGCGACCCGTAGGGCTCCTCCACCTGGGAATCTCCTAGTCTGTGGGCAATAAAAATCCATCTGGAAATGCAGCGTCCACTCACCCTCTGCGCTTTCACTGGGAGCTGCAATCGTGAGCTGTTCCTAGTCAGCCATCTTGGATCGCAGCAGTAAATACTCTTTCAATGAGTCTTGTGTTGTTCCCTGTCATTTTTTTTTCCATTATGGGGTGAAGAGAACATGTTTTCTAAATTGTTCAAATTAAAATGTTAATGCTGTATATAACTTTTCAGATATATTTACATTCTAATTTTTATTTTTTTTAGATTAAAATTTATGGTATTTCACCAACAAAATACCACATTTGGGGCATAAAAATAGCATAGAACTTAAGACATGCCAGATACCAACCAAAATCACTAATCAATACAAATGTGTTGCTTGAATTTGATAAGTGCTTAACCAATAGCCTTGGACTTTAATCCTCAGAAAATGTTCTATTTTACAGAGGAGAAAAAAAGAGGTTCCCACGAGTTATGGAACTTTCTAAGGGTCACAGAGTTATAGAAAATGGTGTGCTTGATTTTGAAACCTGGTTTAGTCTCTTCTGAGTACAAGGACTTGTTTTCCTTGGCAGTGAAGGTGAGCCTGCATTAAGTCCTGCTGCCTGTGGGGCAGGTGTCCACAGTGACTAGGTGAACGCTCTCTTGCAGTCACAAACACTTAGAGGAGGGGCTTCACAGGGGTGTCAGGACTCTTTCCTTGGGCTCTCTCCTTCCTTTCCTCCATACCCTCCATTCTTACTGGTTTTCTGATGCCAAATTACTCCAAGTGCTCAAAGCTGAAGACCATTGTCCTTTGCCACAGAGGTTAAGGATGAGGACCAATTCTTCTGTGATCAATATTGGCCTTTCAAATGTCTCAGATGGACCATCTCAGTAACAACTCTTTATTTTGCTAATAATGTGTCCCCTGTGGCATAACTTTAAGGTGTTATTATGCTAGTGGCCACACACATACACACAGACACAGACAGACAGACACACACACACACACACACACACATGGTGGAGGTGGCAGGGAAAGAAGGGCTTAAATTCTGACCTGCCTCACAGCTGACCTTGCCAGTGACCATCCTTTCCCTTGCTGTTGACCCAGGCTCCTGTAGTTGGCCCATGTGAGTGATGAAACAAGCCCAGCAGGCCTTCTTCTCTACATTTCATCAGCTAGCAGATCTCAGTGTATCACACAGGATTTGAATGAGAAGGCTGCAGGTGTCTAATATTGATTATTATTTTAAGAGAGAATGTATTTCATATAAATGATATCTTAGATGACAATAGCTTTGGCCAAACAGGCTGGAGAATCACATTTCTTAGCGTCTCTGCAGCTGCATTTATTAGGAAGTGATGCCTGATGCTGCTCCATTCAATGACTCTTCAATTTGAAACTGAGTCCCTTTGGTGAGGGAGAAAAAATTCTCTGGGGTCCACATTTAAGAGATTTTAAAGCCACCTGCCTCTTGGAGGGATGCCAGGAAGATTTCTCTCTTCAAATATAAAGTCCCACATTTGGGAGCCACGAAGTTTGTAATCCTACTCACCGGGTTCAGTGCTGCCTCTGCCCAGTGCATGCTTGTTTTTAAAAATCAACTTGTCTGTAAGGCTGAGCATATTAAAATCACTAATGTCTTTATTTGAAATAATTTTCCAGATCTCTTTCCTCTGTGACAGAGGAGAACTGGAAGCAGTGGGTGCAAGATTCTGAGGGAAAGGATGTAGTTGAAGTGTGGAAAGGGACAAGTGAGAGCACCAAGGGTTGCTCCTTGCCTGCTTCCTGGATTTGCTGAGGGGCCAGTGCTGACTTTTGGAGAGCACCCAGAATGCGCCAGTGGCTGGAGTATCATTTGATCTATTGTCAATGAGTTTTTCTTCTTACCAATAATATCTGTTTTACAGATGAAGAAATCGATGCTCAGAGACTCCAAGTGATTTATTTTTCAAGTTTACACAGTGACTATGCAGAGCATTCTGGAGCAGAACCGGGCTTGTTAATTGCCTGTTTCAATGCTGTCTTCATGATAACACCCTATTCATTATGCTCAATTTATGTAAAGGCATAACATAATCAATGGCTTCTATAGATAGGAAAACACCAAAGCCTGAATCAGATTCCTTAAGAAGTGGAAATAATGTTTCTGACATATTTGGATTTTAAATCTCAGCACTGGAAGCACCTGAGCAGTCATCCAATCCAATCTCCTAGGCAATGTGCAAAACACATCCAGGCCATCATGGACACAGAGCCAGTTTTTATGGTTTCCACCCTTCCAGGAATGTCCAGTCCACTGCTTTGTCAGACTGGGAATGATCAGAACCTCTTCATCCTGTGCTGAAAACTATCTCTTCATAAACTCTTCCAAAGACCCAAGTTCTTCTCTGGGTACTGGTGAAAAATTCAATTTATTTTCCAACTTACAGCCCTTTAAATATTAACAGAGAGTTACCACATCTTCTACTTTTTAAGGTTGAAGGTGCAGAGTTTCTTTCATCACTGCTTACCTGGGCATTCTCTCAGCTTGGTCACCACTCTCTGAACATACTTTGGTTTTCAACATCCTGCTTAAAACGTGGAGCAGAACTGAAGGCAAGGACGGTAAATGCTGTCCAAACAGCATCCTTATAGGCCTGTATAGAGGAGCCATGTCAACAATATTCTCCTTCTGTTCAAACAGAATCTTCCCTTCTGTATGGTTAAGGTGTTTCTTTTGTACCTTATGAATAAACTGATGTATTCACAAATCTCTACATCTGGAAGCCTCTGTGACAGCCACCGAGCCTCTTTTCTCTTACGCTGATTCCTACTGATCAATTTCCTCCACCAGCTCACCTAAAGATGCTGCTGATGGTGCCCATTTCAAGAACACTGGTGACCTTGCTAAGAGTGCTTTTTCCTGGTGTTTCTGAAGCAGTGGTCTTCAGTGGTCAGGGCAGGACTGGGCTGTGTGAGTGGATGGTGAAAGAAAAGCTTCCCCTGAGTGTGGGCTATGGGTTTTCTATTCTGCTGGTGTCCAGAGCCCCAGAAAGGAAATGGGTTCTCCAGCAGTTGGGCTTCACCTTCCAGCAAAAAGAGCCTCAGTCCCAAAGAGGGCATGTCAGGGTAGCTACCAGGCAACCTTCACCCCTGTATCATGTCTTCTCTCTCCCCTCAGCCTCCTTCTTCTTCTCAATCTTCTCTCTTCTTTACAATTAGGAAAGAGTAACAGATGTCAGGGTGGAGGCAGGCAGAAGGACTGCAGGAGCTGACTGCAAAGGGGCAGACACCTACCATGACGGGTAAGCAGTGAGAGAAACGGACAGCGGAGAGTGTGCTGTCCACCCCAACAGTGCTGAAGCCCCAGATTTGCTTGGAAAATGACAGTGATTATAATTTTTTTTAACATTAAAATAATGATAATTTAAATAACTATCTCTTAATGCTATTTGGGGGATTAGATAAACTAGCATGCTAAGGACTATGAACAGTGCCTGGTACGTGACAAACTCTCAGAGTTTCTGGACAACGATGGTGGTGATTGGCGTTACTCCTGGTGCTTTAGAAACAGCAAACTTTGGGGAAAGAAACTCCCAAAACAAACAAACAAATATCCTCAAATTCACATTCTTTCATGGCTGCAATGAACATGTGAAGATTGCTATAATTTCTGAAAAGTTTTTCTTGGTTTAAAGTTTTCAGACAATTTTCTATGATTTTCTGCTGTGCTTGTAAGTTTGTTTTACTTCTCCTGGCCACTTATTCCCTAAACAGTGCTTCAGTCAAGCTATGAAAAAAATAATAGAATACTCACTTGGCTGAATATCCCAACAGATAGAGAAAAAATATATTTTTCATTTTCAGTAAAAAGATAATCTTTCACATTTTTGTGTGTATTTATTTTCTGTATGCATACTTAGATTCAAATTTTAGCCTGTCTCCCATAGGTTTTTGGAAAATAGAATAAATAGAATAGTATATTTTTTGTTAAGACATATATACATATACACACACAGACAAGTGAGATTACATTTACATATTTTCTGGTAACTTGCTTTTTACCTTAATAATTTATCTCTTTATGTGATATCAAATACTTTTTATTTATTGTTTTGGCTGCTACATAATATTCTTTAGTATGGATGTTTTTAGTATTTCAGGTGTTCAAGTAGTTTGGTATAATCAGGCATGAGCCTGTGCAGGCAGAGCAAATGGCCAACACTAGGAGACAGAGGTGGATCTAGTGCGTCCTTTGTAGGCAGGTGACCCTCACAAGTCGTTTGAATTTCAGCAAGCCCTTCCCAAGGGTCCAGCTCTATCCTGGTCACTGCTGTGAGTTTCTCCCACAAACTTCTGGACTAATGGTTTAAAAACAGATGGGAAGGGGGAGCACTGCAGATTCCTCATTGCAGCTGCATCCACTTGGCACAGGGTGCAGGGTTGAAATAGCACATCCTCACTAACTTCCTGGCTCTGCAGTTTTTTGTTTTTGTGATTAATGTCCAGTGCAAAGGTGAGTAATGGAGCAATTCATTGTAGTAATTCGAGTTATGGAGAATATATGGACTCCTTCGCTCAGCATCCCTTTCTTCAACTCCTTGTCACATAAAAAGAATCATTACATTGGAGAATACAATGCCATCAGCCACAGGACCAAGCAGAGATACAATTCATGTGACCCAGGTGTCTCTACTCCCTGAAGTTAAAATTTAACCCTTACAGCCTTTCTTTGCAGGAATGGAGGATGCTAACTGGATGGAGAGAGTGAGAACTCCGAATGCCTTCTCTTTGGCCCTATTTCTTTTGGCTGTGGCCCAAGAATGACAAGTCAAGTACAGATGATCCACAACTGCTTCTAAATAAGTTTCACTCTTATGACATATACCATCATCATTATCCCAAAGTAACCTTTGAGCCCTGGGAGAAGTTTGGGAGAGGGGTCGATGAAGGAAGCCACCTGACTGGCATAGAATAGGGACCTCCTACTCCAGTGGGTCCAGGAAAGTGTGGCCACTGCCCTTTTTCAGAGTGTGGAAGAGTGCAGGAGGGGCAGATGTGACAGCATATGAGAATTTTTGTGCTGCCTTCCTGATTCAAAGGAAGAGGTGGGACATCTGTGCACCTGTCAGGATCTGAGGCTGAGGATCCCTAGCTCCACCAGCTTTAGAAGGAAGTGATGCATGCCCTAGGGTTCCCATAACTGTATAGGTAACCAAGTAGGGGTGGGGAAGGTGAGGAATGCATTGAGGCTGGATTTCTTGCTCTGGCCTATGGGGATGCAGTTAAATTGTTTTGGGTGTTGATGTTAATTGAAGTATTTCTGAACCCATTAGCTGGTGGGGGTTCAAGACCTTGGGTTCCTCTTTTATTTATCCAAAGTAGATATATCAAAGTTAGATGGATTAAAGTGCACCTTGATGGGGCTGAACAGTATTATAATCTTTCTTGAAAAAAATTCTCCACTGATGGAGAAGGTGTGCAAAGGTAAAGGAATAGAGGAACTGGCTCAGCCTGTATTGTTCACTTGCATTTTGGTGAATAACTTTTTCCTGGTGCACTGTACATGCATGTTCCTGTGTGCTTGGGTGTGAGAGATGAGAGAGGAGAACAGGAGAGGAGAAGGAACATACACCATAGGGATTTCCTGCAATACTTGAGTGTTGGCCTTTCCTGTCTAGTCACTGGGACTTCTTGGTGGTAGGGGGTTTAGGCTGTTGTAGGGAAGAAGCCCACATCCTAGCTTTCTCTTTCATTGACCTCTGTCTTAGTGTTGAGGGGCTGTCCACACAAGTGAATCCAATACATTGGATCCTGACCCTAGCTTATTATTCCTGAAGACACATAAACAACATTATCCAACTCCAAGGAATGGCAGCATATGATATCTTTACAGAGTCTTTGTTCAATTTTGCAACGTCTGAATTTCAGACAGAAACTTCGTGTGCAATCTGTCTTTCCTGCTTCACGTACTGCACCCCTAACCACATTGAGTCTCTCTCTCCAGCCAGCATGTGTCTGATTGAAATTTCCATTCAACTCACTTCAAATACGTATTGAGCACCTTTATGTTGACAGTAAAGTGGTAAAAGCCACAGGGGATACAAAATAAGTATAACGCACAATCTCCAGCTTCAAAAAGTCTGCTGTGCTATTGGGAACAACATGGAGAAACGGCAAGAGACCAACATGAGACAGAATATATTTACTCATCAGAATGTGTTGTTCTGACATCAAGTGCATTGGATGTTCCAGAAAGAAGTTCTCGGTGAGAGCCAGAGTTGTCAGAACAGAAAGGTTTCGTGGAGAGGCCAGGGCTGATGTGGGGCTTTGAAGGATTGGGAGCGTTGGAAGATGTAGCAAGATCACATGCAAAACTTTTTCTGTTGTTTCAGATTTTCTACAGAAGCCTTAAAGCTGAAAACAACATGACCTAATTACTCCCACAGTCCAAGGCACTCATCAAGGAACTGTCAGACATAGACAGGGCTTACTTAGAGGTGGCCAGGACATCCCGTGATCCTCACTGCCCACTCCCCACTTCTGTACCCCCTACATACTCCCACCTGTTTATAAAAGCAGACGATTATGAATGCTGCAAGAAGAGGTCCTTGCTGGGATTTTTAGAAGTACGCTGTCTGCCTAGTGATAGCGTACTTCTAAAAATGGAATAGTGGTGGGGCATGTCCTCTCTCTTCCATCTGAAAGAGGAAGGGAGACATACTGCACTTCCCCTGCCCATGATAAGAGAGAGAAGAGCTCCACAACCTCCTCCTGGGCTTGATGCTTGCTAAGCAGTTGGAACTGTAGGCCTAGCCCAAAGTTGTCCCCAAAATAGAACATAATGAGAGAGTTCTTGTGCGAACTTGGTACAAACCCCTGGAAATGAGAAGGCATTATGAGCATAAAGACTGGTGCCTACTTTTTGCAGGGATAATTTTGAAGGTGGGTGCTGGGGGAGCAGCCTGTGGTGTCAGGGCTATGAGACTGCTTGCATTCCCACCACTTGGACTGCCAGGGATTGGTCAATTTCCTGGGTATTGCCTGGATGCTGTGGCACATAGGTGGTCCTGGGCCATCATGGGGGCAGACTGAAGAGGGTGGTCTGGCAGGCGAGGACTCAGCCATCAAAAGCTGTGGATGTATGAAGGGGTGAGAGGTGAGGGGAGGGAGAAGACAGAAAGTCATGAGGGGTTTCTCCTCCTTGTCCAGGTATTGTGTTGTGTATAAGTCGTAGGAATTGAAATGGAGTCACTTGTGCCAAACCTTCAAAAAATGGAACCAGGAGGCCATAAAGGAGGGGCTCTTACCCACACATGCCTACGATAACAACTATTACAAGGACTTTCTGAAAACCATAACCTTGCAGGAAGGCCACCACAACCTTACACAAAAAAATACCTCTGAGAGGACGTCTGCCCCAGCAACTGCCTGTTCGATCTTGGACTAGTGCCACCCTTGCTATTGATCCTTGTAGCCAAGAATAATTATTTCGAAACAACTTATGTAACCTTCTTCATTTTGCCTTTAAAAATCCTTTCCGTCCTTTTCCTGTCTGGGGACAGCTACAGTCCCCTATGGGCCGCCATGGCACACTTATTCCTGGATTGCAATCCTTTCCATTCTGGAATGCACTCACTATCTTTGGCAAATCTCTCTTTGTTGTTATTTTAGGCTGACAGTAGCATAGAGTCCCCCTGGGATCACCCCAAAACTTCACATGTAGCCCCAAAGTGGAATACTTGTCACTTCAAGGTGTTGCTGGTGAAGGAGAACGACACCAGTTACGTAAAGTGTACTGCCTTTCTCTCACCTCCTCCTGGGCTCCTGCGCTTGAGAGGAAGGGAGACCAGGTGGAGAGAGATGCAAGTGGAGGAAGAGTGAAGGGCCAGATCAGGCCCTTTCGCTCTGAAGCTCTAAGACAGGCAGGGACTGGGGGAACGAGAAAGCCTTTACATTGCAGGTGAGTTTGGATTTTGATTGATACTGGTCAGGGCTTTTTAGTTCCCGAAAGGTGAGTCTGAATGATTCAAATGGGACTCTTCTTAACGCCTGAGAGGCCCAGGATGGCTGTGGTCCTAAGATGTCAAGGGGCACGGACGGGAGAGGCTGCAGAGTTCCACCAAAGGGTGTTTTCCTAGCACCTAACAAGGGCCAGTACACAGTCAGAGACACAAGGAACCTAGGAACGGGAGTCCATGAAGAGGAAGGAGCAGCAAGGAGAATGGGATAGGGTGGGCCCGATGTGTTTGGGAACCTCCCTGACTCCACCTGATGGAAGGGGAGAGGATGGTGGGGAACACAGCTGAGAGGAAGACAGCTTCCTACTGCAGAGGACTCAAGCTAGGACTTCAGCATTCTTGAGGGAATAAGCAGCAACAGGAGATTCAAGCAAATGAACACAAAGGAACATTCTACAACTCAAGCAGATTTCCTGGGAAGGGCTCATGCTCTGCAAAATAACCCCTTCCTCCTTTCCTGAGCATTCCCTGCAGCTGGCCAGCATCTCTCTCTCTGACTGTGCTGGTTGGGTTTATTGTTGCCAGGTGGGTTTGAGAGTCTGTTTTCTCATGATATTCTCCAGTAGTTGTTTCGAAACAGAGACCCAAATGAGGGGGATTTTTGGTTGGAGGGACACTATTCCTTCTTTCCACTCAACATGAGAGTGGGAAAGACCTGCTGATCCTGCCTTTGTGTATCACATTCCAGGGATTTGTACTAAGTATCTGCTGTGTATCCAAATTGATTTAAATCAATTTGGAACTAGAGATGGCAGTTTAATTTTCAGTTTACAAAACAAATGAGGAACAAGTAGAAGAGAGGGAGGTATTCTTGTTTGCAGGGCATTGAGAAGGATGATCCACCAAAGTTCCCTTATGAGTGGATTTCCAGAGGGCGTTAATTATGATCTCTGAGCTGGAGCTTGGGGAGACACACACAGCTCAAATCAGCAATCAATACCTGTCTTGTTTATTACTTCTGTATGCTTGGCTTGCATTTGCCTCTATAGAAGTTAAACATTTGATCTGCACTCTTGGGGGTAAGAAAGGCCTTGTTTTTATAAATCAAATTTACCCTGACTTGAACTCTCCAGTGGGTGAGAAATTAGATCTCAATGCTTAGTATAGAGCAGGTGATAAATAGGTATTTGCTGAGCTGAAATAAACTCTTTCTCCTTCAGACACCTCTCCCTGACCCTTAGAAATGTTTCCTCTTTAACACTTCATGTTATCTCTTCTTTTCTTTTCTTTTCTTTTTTTCTCTTGAGAGCTCCTTCACTGCCGTAAGTTCAGCCCTAGCAGGAAGGTCAAGTCTGTACTTTAAGTTTCATTGCCTTCTCAGTGTAAGCATTTCATTTACAGCTTTAGTATTCTAGCCATAGACAGAAAGAAATCCTCTTTCTTTGCATAGGCTTCATAAATATTTTTTTTTCTCATCACAAAAGGTTATCACGTGCTCATTGCAAAAAAAATAGTTTTGGCAAATAAGAAAAGCAAAAAGCAAACTCTAAGAACGTATAAAACCATTTATACTTCTGCAACCCAGGGGAAACTATATATTAATGTCACATCACTGTACAAAATGAGCATTGTGCTGTGCATGCTATTTTGTTACCTGATTTTTCCCATTTAACATTTCAAGATGAATTTTCCATGTTAATAAACACTCATTTGAGATAGCAAAAATGCTTTTCAAGAAGAAGTATTGTGAGCATAGAGACAATTTCATGTTTTTTCTGGTAAGAAGGTCTGATTGTCCCCTTTTTATGTATGCCAAATCTATTTGGCTAAAAAAATCTACAAGTTTGAAGATGCGACAAGGATCTCTTGTAGAAAGTGATGTAGAGATTGGTGCTAAAAATAATAACTAAAAAGTAAAAGGGCAAAATGTTTAATGTAGAGACGTAGCTTACCTTTTCAGACCGAAAGATTGACTTTTTAAGGCACTCAAGTATGTTCAGAATCTGAATGGTAGTGGTAGTGATTAAAGTAAAAAGTACCCATCATCTTCCTATCACCCTCACCATCACCATCATCTTCACCATCATCAACATCACTATCATTACCATCACTCCACCTCTTTCTTCTTGTTCTTCTTCTTCTTCACCTTCATCATGTTTATCATTATCATCAATATTCTTTTTTTCAACTTTAATTTCTTAGAGATTTCAAAGTTATATGGATGTTGAGGTGCATGAGAGCTGAAGAGACAATTTAAAAAGTTAGTGAAATATATTTAGGAGTTTTTCCTAAACTATTCTCTTCTCTAGGGCTGATTGAATTCTCTGATGTGGAAATATGACCTGTGAGATAATTCTGATAGAAGAAGTTTTCTTTCAGTTCTATCAGTTTTTTTAAAAAAAATTCCAAAATAATATTCATAAAAACAAGCCAAAGAGAGTATTTTTTACTAGTCTAGATTTATATTTATCAAAGTTACCCAGCTGCTTAATGCTTAAAGGTCAGGCTTTTAGGCAGAAATCTCACATGGAGTTCCCTACATTATGTAGCAGTTTACCTGGCTAGATAATTTATATGATTTTTTAAAAGAAATTGTAGAGAATGCATTCTACATCATAATATACAAATGGATGTTTACATTTTCTCCTTCAGAGAAGAAAGTAACCCTGAGAAAGATGTCAGAATACCACAAAGCAGACCCTAAGTAAGAGCACCTGGTGTCTCCAGTGGTTGAAATGATGTATTAATGAGTTCTCATTCTTAGTGACATTTTACCACGAACCAATTAACCATGGTAATTACATCTTTTCCACTGTGTGCTCTGAAATGTGGAGTGCACGGGCGTTGGGTTGCTGTGTTTGCTGAACTGTTTTTTCTGCATGACAACTCTTTAAACAAGTGTAAGTTGTTTATTATGTTACCTTTACCTTCTTATGTTGTTTGTTTTTGTTCTTTGTTTTTTTGAGACAGAGTCTCTCTCAGTTGCCTAGGCTGGAGTGCATTGGTGCAATCTTGGCTCACTGTAACCTCGGCCTCCTGGGTTCAAGCAATTCTCCTCTCTTAGCCTGGTGAGTAGCTGGGATTACAGGCATGCACCACCATTCCCAACTAATTTTTATATTTTTAGTAGAGACGGGGATTTCATCATGTTGGCCAGGCTGGCATGAACTTCTGACCTCAAGAGACCTGCCTGCCTTGAACTCCCAAACTGCTGGGATTACAAACACGGGCCACTGAGCCTGACTCCTTTTACCTTCTGAGTGTCTCAGCATAAAATAAAATTTTGCAAATAATCATTTTTATAATCCCACAGAATACTGGTGCATGCAAATGACTATAATCAAATACAACCAGAAAGCTGCACCACAGTGTGTTTTAAAAGGTGGCAGAAAATACACTAGGGAGAAAGCACCTAGTTAATAATGGAGACTTAAAGCTGCATACTAAAAATCAGATTGCTTAGGAAACGAAAGGCTGAGTAAGAGGTGCTGGACAATGTTCTCTTCTAGACAGTGGGGTGAGTACTGTTAAATAGAAAACTTTGTCTTTGTTTCAAAACTGTTGAAGGTCTTTCTAAAATATCACAGTTCAGTTTTCAAAAGTAAGTGATCTTTCTATGCTTCAACTCCTTCCCTGCAAAATGCGGAATGTGCCTCATAAGTTTGTTGTGAGGAAAAGTTAATATATGTAAAAGTACTTAGGATGGGGCCTGGTATGTTGTAAATGCTCAGTAAATACCAGTTGTTATTTTATTAAGTCTAGTAAACATAATTTGGCATTCAAAAATTCGGAACTTACAGAGCTATAGTCTCCTTTTTAGAAAATAGCACTATTGTTTTTTGTAAAACGTAATATATCATGGGTAAAAATTAAAACAGTATACCTCTTAGTGTGTTCAGGTTGTTATAAGAAAATATCAGAAACTGTGTAGCTCATAAACAACAAATTTATGTCTCATAGTTCTGGAGGTTGCTATGTCTAAGATGAAGGCGCTAGCAGATTTGGCGTCTGGCCAGGGCCCTTTTCCCGGTTCACAGATGGTACCTTCTCACTGTGTCCTCACATAGTGGAAGGGAGAAGGCAGTTCCCTGAGTCCTCTTTTATAAGAACATTAATCCCATTTATGAGGACTCCACTCCTACGACCTAATCACCTCCCAAAGGCCCCACCTCCTAATGCCATAACCTTGGGAATTAGTAAACTCATATTCAACAGAAAAAGAGACTAAAACTAACTCGAATCTGAAAAAGATAAGTACCATTAAAATGTTTTACAGAATCCTTTCAGCATCAATCTCTCTATAAGTAAATATGGATATCTCACAGATAGATAGACCTAATTTTATACTGGATCATAATATATTCTGTAACTGATCTTTATCACTTAGGCAGCAAATATGTCCTAGATATTTTTTATGTATAATATGACCTCCATCATCATTTTTAGTGGCTGCATAATATTCTGGCAAGCGTATGAATCATACCCTAGTTGTCTAATCCTCCAGCAATGAATATTTAGATTGCTTTCATCTTTTCTTTGCTACTGTAAAATTCCTTATGTATGCATCATGTTCCACTTATGCATTTAATTTCTCATTGTAAATTCACAGATATAAGATTTCTAGGTCAAATGGTTACACATTTTATATTTTGAATCATATTTTTGTTCTGTTCTTTCAAAAAGGTTAAACTAATTTGTACCCAACAAGGATAAGATTTACTAGACAGAGATAGGAGATGGCTATCAGAGAGGAAGGGTATTTTAAGTAGAAGGAACATTGTGAGAAAAAGCAGGGAGCTGGGGAAATATATACCCTCTTGGAAGACCCTTCACATTTTTTTCTTGAGCTTGGTATTTTTCACTCAAGAACATCTTATGGTAACCTCTTCATACAATTGATAATTCATTCTTTTAAAAGGTGTGGTGTGGGTGAACCCTAATTTATTCAGTCTTTTCACTACTATTAGTCATTCATTTTTTAAAATACCAGGTAACACCATCTCTCTTTCCTCCAGGATCAATTGTTCCATGTGTTCATCTCCATGTTTCCCTTTTGCAGGGGAGCCCAAGACCTTCCCTGGTAGACTGTTTAATTTTGTTGGCGAATGTGTATCCAGCTTTATTCTGGAGTAAATATTTCTGTTGCTAGTTATTCTGAGTGTAGCATGTAGAGCCACCTTCTGTGGCAGCTTTGGACGACTCCATCTAAAGCCTTGTTTCTTCTCTTCCTTCTCACTTCACTGTCTGTGCCTCCTTACCAAGTGTGGTCAGCAGAATAATGACCCCCAAAGATATAGACATCCTAATCTCTGGAACCTGTGAATATATTACCCTACAAGGCTAAAGGGACTTCACAAAATATTACGTTAAGGATCTTGAGATGAGGAGATTATCCTAGATTACCAGGGTGGACCCAATCTAATCACAATGGTTCTTAAGGCAGCAAGGTCAGAGTCCCAAGAGAGGTGACAATGAACACAGAGGTAGGAGTGATGTGTCCACAAACCAACGAATGTGGGCAGCTTTTAGGAAGTGGCAAGTTTATGGAGACAGATTTTTCCCTAGAACCTCTAGAAGGAATGCAGGCTTTGATTTTAGCCTTGGGGTCTCATTTTAGACTTCTGAACTCCAAAACTATTAGAAAATAAATTGACATTGTTTTAAGCTACTAGGTTTGTGGTAATTTGTTACAACTCTAATAGGAAACTAACATGCCAAGTCACGGAACAACTGTGCAAAGGTGAAGGGAGGATTGGCTACCACCCCCATGTCCTTCTCTGCTCAGCATAGTCTGTGCTGTGGCTTCCTCCATCTAATTATCAACAGGGACACTCCCTTCTCCTTTTCACTTGCTGGAAGGCTGCACACATTTGTTCTTGGTCAGTGGTCCACCCTTCCTATTCTCAGTGCTCCTGTGAGTTTGTTCTCTTTTCTACTTTTTTAAAATCATCACACAGTAAATTTGGGGAAGGATGAGAGGTTCTCTTCATATTAGTGGTATCAGAATGTCTCAAAAATTTCATTATTTTAGTCCGGGCACAGTGACTCATGCCTGTAATCCCAGCACTTTGGGAGGCTGAGGCAGGAGGATCGCTTGAGGTCAAGAGTTTGAGACCAGCCTGGTCAACATGGTTGAAACCCCATCTCTACTAAAAATACAAAAATCAGTGGAACATGGTGGCTCTTGCCTGTAATCCCAGGTACTCAGGAGGCCAAGGGAGGAGACTCACTTGAACCTGGGAGGCAGAGGTTGCAGTGAGCCAAGATTGTGCCACTGCATTCCAACCTGGGCAACAGAGCGAGACTCCGTCTCAAAAAAAAAAAAAAAGTCTCATTATTTTAAAGTTACAGTTGACAAAGATGGCCCTTCACAAGTAATGCTTCTGGTTTCCCTCAGCCTCCCCGAAGCCCCACATTAGCCCAACACAGGCATTTGTGAGACAGCTGGGACAGATTAGCAGTGCTGACTCTGCAAATTGTGCAAAGATTTTCTTCATAGAAAGATAACAGAAATGAAACAGCAACTTCAGCCATATAAGCTCCAGTCTCCAATCTGCTGTACCAGTTGTGCAGCCATCTGATGTGGACTCCAGCCAAATCCTGCCTCACTCTTGGCCCTGGGCATGGCCCTACAGTCTTGCAATGAGAGAAAACATTGCTTTTCTCCAGGAATCTCTGGGAAAATAGTGGAAAGCTGAGCAGGCCTGTGTGGGAGCCCGCATTGCAGAGCAGTGACTGCTGGGTCTTGGTCTGCTCTGTGGCTGAAGGCAGGGAGCTTATTTCCTTGTAACGGTTCCTTTCTTGATTAGTGGGCTCTGCCTTCCCATTTCTGCAAGTTCTGAAGTTTTCTTGTGCTTCATAGAGAGGCATGGTGCATCCAGTGGATTGGCAGTATTGGCTTTAATGAGAGACCAACATTGACTTCCTCCCTAACCTGGGCACAGTTTACAAAACACAAGTGGATAATATCTATGTCATAGGCCTGCTGTGAAGAGTAAATGAAATATGAGCATGAAGTTGTTAGCACAGGAATGTTCGCTCCCTTGTCTTCTTCTATCGTAAGAACCAGCAGTTGTATTTGGAGTTGCTAGCAAGAGCTAATAGTTCTCATATACTTTTTTTTTTTTTTTAAGACAGAGTCTTGCTCTGTCACCCAGGCTGGAGTGCAGTGGTACAATCTCGTCTCACTGCAACCTCCGCCTTTTGGGTTCAAGTGATTGTCCTGCCTCAGCCTCCCAAGTAGCTGGGACTACAGGCGCCCACCACCACGCCTGGCTAATTTTTATATTTTTAGTAGAGACAGGGTTTCACCATATTGGCCAGGCTGGTCTTGAACTCCTGAACTTGTGATCTGCCCGCCTTGGCCTCCCAAAGTACTGGGATTACAGGCATGAGCCACCGTGCCCAGTCTTCTCACATACTTTTTATAACATGTATTCTTTTCTGATTATGAACATTAAAAATGTATGCTTATGTAGGTAATTTGAAAAAAAAAAGCAGTGAATATTATAAACCAAACTCTCAATCTCACTCTCTAGAGATAACTACTATTAGCATTTTGGTATTTTTTCCAGTTTTTTTTTCCATATAAACAGTGAAGGAGCAATTGCTTATTTCGCATGTAAAACTGTAACCTGCTTTTCTCACTTAATGCCACATTGACACCCATCTTGAGAGAGAGGGATTTTCCCTCTTATCAGCAGTGGAAGGGAGCCACATTCTTTGTATCTAGACTTGTTAGAATTGGGTACAAGGAAAGTTAGACTGGTGGTTGGGGGTGGGATAAACCAGGGCCAGGAGATAATTTGGCCCCTAATGGGCACCATTTTCGGGGTATGAAATGTGGTATGTTCTGCAGTTTGTGCAATCCTACTAATTGTTTTCATGTTTCAAGTTGTCATGTTTGGGGTGTGAGAAGTTCCATAAAGCAGTTTCCTCTGACCTGGTTGGACTTTACCCTAGACAGGCAGAAGACAACACCATCACCTGAGCTAAATTGCACCCATCAAATGTCCTACTGCCTGATACCTCCTCATAGATTTTGCAGAGAGTGCATCAGTTTGTCCCAACAAAATAAACCACAGCTTCTATAAGATGCATGGACCAGAGTGCTCTTTTTCATCAAGCCTCCTCCCAGGCCTCTGCAGTAGAACAAGGGCCCAGCATGTGATAAGGAGTGTAGGACTACAGGGGACAGGGTCCAGTGACCCATGGTCAATCACTAGAAAAATGCCATTTAGAAACCACAGTCCCATAGAGAATCCATACTGGGGCTGAAAGGACTGTCTGAGGGTCTTCTGAAATGTTGTATACTTATTTTTTTCTAGGAAAAGGGTACAAAGATTTTATAAGATTTATAAAAAGGTCTATGCTCTCTCCCTAATTATTAAGAGCTATTGATCTCAGAGAAAGGGTAGAGTGCATATTCTTTAGGCAGTCATCCAGGAAAAATGATTTCTTATCATTGTGGTTCAGATAAGTATCAAAGAACAGAGAATTTGAAATGATACTCTTTGGCAAGAACCTGGAATGCAAATATTCAGTATTGCCAAATAAGACTTAGAGACTTTATATCTATAATTATATTATTCCTCTATCTATCTTCCTCCATTCCACCTCTCAGTTTATTTATCATTTACATGTTTATTATTATTTCTATTGAGTCACCAGTTTGGCTTCAGACAAACCTAAAAGTAACCAATGAGTTACTTACCTTTTCATTACCTTCTTTATTTTCCATGTAAAATTGGAATAGCTTTTTATATCATAAGGTTATTGTATGGATTAAACAGGATACCATATTTGAGGTAAAGCACTTAGCACAATGCTTAACAAATATGTAGTAAGTTATCATTAAATATTTACAATTATTATGATAATAATTATTGACTGTCGATCTATTATAGCTTTCAGGCCACTATGTGCACAAAAGAATTTCCAACGTGGTCTTACTCTGGTCTGTCTTCCTTGCATTGTGCTGTATTTCAGAATGCTGAGTGTTAATGCTTTCTCTATCATCAAATAGCAAAGCTATTTTCTATGCTTTATTGCTTTAAAAATCTGCTTTTTCTTAAGGTTAATTCGCTGGTGGATTGTATATTAATTACTGATAACAGTTGAGTAAAAATCTACCTTTAAAGAAAAAATGACTAGTTTTGTTTGTGTAGCTCTGAGGATAAGCTCTGTTATGCTACATTAACAAATGATCCCCAAAGTCTTAGTGACTTACAATGACAGGGGTTTATTCTGTACTTCTGCCACATATGTATAATGAAGTGCCATGGGCTCCAGTTATGTAGCTTTACCCTGGTTGTCAGAGCAGTCACCATCTTGAATGTTGCAGGTCACCATAGTGGAGAGAAAGAGCTCTGGAACAGCTCCCATTGGCATTTAAATCCCCCAGCTTGGGAATGCATGTGAGACTGCCAATTACCGATAATTGGTAAGAGCCAGTCACATAGCCACACCCAACCACAGGAGAGGCAGTAAGAAGAACCATCCTACCATGTACCTTGACGAGTAGACAGATTTGGTGAATTTATCCATGACTAAAAATGTTGATAGTGATATTTTAGATCATATATAGTGATCAAACCAGACATATTTGGTGAATTTATCCATGACTAAAAGAGATGATAATAATATTTTAGGTCATATATGGTGATCAGTTTTGAATGCACAGGTTATTTGGCCATCCTCCAGTCATACTACATGGATAACTACGTTGTGCCACTTCCAGGTAAAAAATGTAACTGCTTTGGAGGCCTGTGGTGATATCCTGGGATATTAAAGAAACAGAGGGAGAAGCAATGTATCTGTGCTTTGTTTTAGTCACCTTGCTTTTGGGTTGAATGTGCAAAGTCTGATGTTGATTATGTGTACAGAAAAATCATCATTGGGACATAATATTCTCCTTGTATGGTGTTTGAAAAGACACAAGGAAGAGCCTTTGCCAACAGACATGAAAAGTACCTGTTCAGGGGGGTGGGGTTTAGCATTCACCTGTGGCAGTTTCTTTTGAAGGGGAAATGAGGCAGATTTCTTTCTCTTCAGGTGACCAAAAGACATCCTATGTGAAGTATTACAAGGTAGCAACATATCAAGGTAGTCTGGACTAGTTTTAGTTACACTCAAGTCTTCCATGAGCCAGGAATTTTCCATTTCACAAGGCATCTTTTTCATTAATTATCTCTTCGATTTTCAGTTATCATGTAAATTCGATAGAGGTTTTTTGATTCAAGAGAAAAAAGAAAAAAGATGCAAAGTATATAGTGAGTGTGTTTCAGGCACTGCATGAGACAATTTTGTATATGTGATTTCATTTAAATCTCCCAACAATTTTGTAAATCATGTATTATTAAAATATAATAAGGAAACGAGGGCTCAGAGTGTTGAAATGGGTTGCATTCGAACTGCGTTAGAACCAAGGTTTCCTGATTGCTAACATCTTCTTCTTGGGCTATGCAATCTCCTTTCTAGGCTTTGCTTGCATTAATTGGAGTTGAAGGCATGTTTTTGAATTAGCGCTGCCTCTATTCATAGTATTTCTACTTGACACATTCAATTTGACTAAAATGATTAGAGTAACTCTTCCATTTTGTTTGGTGAAGTTATTACTAGAGTCTCATAGAGAGGGCTCTATGTGGAGAGGGCTGACTGCACTGACATTCTAAACATTTCAATATATCCTTAAGATTTTCTACACCACTGGATAAAGGTTTAAAAAATTATCAATGAATCCAGCGTGATATTCAAAAGCTGTTGATTTCATCTGTCTTTTTGCTTTTTCCAATTTCAGCTGGATTTAATACAGATGACTTGAGTAATTTGTCAAAAAATTCCAAGATCACTGTTTACAGACCAGTCGGGAGACACATTGTGTTTAACACACAACAGACAATCACATTTTTAAAGATCAGAATGACAGTAGTTGTTTAACCAACACAAACATACACATGCACACACATACACACCCCCTCACCCTCACAGAGATCTTAGGGCTTTAGCTGGGGTTTTATCTTCCATTATTTAGTAGTGCCTTGGGATTTTCTAATTTGATATCTATGTCTTTGATTGTTTGGCAGAATCTCCAAAGGTTCAAAACATATAGTAATTTGACATTTTGTTGAAGTGTGAATTCAAGCCAGAGAGTTGTTGAGAAATATAACTAACTTGTGTAGTAAGAATATAATTTGTTGAGTAAGTTCTATAGCTAGAAGTGAGCTCAGCCCACAACTCAGCATTTGTATGCCAACCTAGTTGTGTTTTGTACCCTCTGTCTCAGTGTATAGAAATAACAGAACAAATTATGCTCTGTAGTAGCAATGAATTTATTGGCAAATAAAGAAAGGTCTTTAGTCATATTCCTTCTCCTATTCTTGCGCAGTGACCTCCAAGAGGGTAGGGAAAACATTTAGGACTTTTAGCTATGTTTACGTTTTAATTCAGAGGTTAGCAAACTATGGCCCATGGGCTCAATCCACTCTAACCCCATCTTTGTAAATAAGATTTTAATGGAACACAGCCATGTCCATGTGTTTATATGTTGTCAATGGACAATTTCATGCTACAAAGAAGAATTAAGTAATGTGCCAAAGACACATGGCCTGCAAAGCGTAAAATATTCACTATCTGGTACTTTAAAAATGTTTTCCGACCCCCACTTTAATCTTGTCTTTTAAATTTTTTGAATGTTTTATATTGTACTTTTTATAGTATATAATGATAATACATGTATATGATTTGTAAATAAAACATATATACATGTTAGAAATACATTTAAAAAATCATTTACTTATGTAAAGACACATTCAAAATGGGTTAGAGACCACAGTTTGAGGGCCTGATGTTTAAGGAATACTTTCAAATGATTGCCTTTGTTGTTGTGGTTAGTGTCTTAAAGACACATATCTTTTTTTTTGTGTGTGCATTGTTTGTATTTTTGTCGTGCAAATTCTGTGGAGACAGAATAAGCACAGTAGCACATTAGGGAGGAATTATGACCATATGTATATGAGAGAGTGAGAGAACAAGACAACAAAAGAGGAAATGAAGAGTGGAAGAAAAAAAAAAAGAGAAGAGGCAGGTTACCATGTAACCAGTAGTGCCTGCTGTAAGCTAGTCTACACTAGTGAGTTAGGTTTGACGTGAAACCAACTCTAATCTGATTGTAATAGGCAGTAGCTTGCATCTGAATCATTTGTAAAGCTCCACCCTATGACCAAAAAAGAAAAAAATTCCTCTCAGTTTTTCTCAAGGCCAAAAATTCTCCTATTAACCAATCCCTCCCATTATGGGATTTGAGGCCCTCTTTAAAATATATTTCTATTCTGATACTCAGAGGGGCAACATATTAAGCCAGCTTTAGCCATTAGCTCATTTTATTAATTAGTTCATTAGATTACTTGGTGCTCAGTTGCTTGGTTGAAGAGCAGCTGAGAAAAATCTGAAAACGAAATCATTCTTTAGTTTTTGGTAGGAACAAATCAACTGAAGCAATCCCTGCCTGCCCCAGGGATGATAAAGACCTGACATGCCAGTGGCTGGGAGAGACAGTGTGACTGGAAGCTTGTCCCAGGCAGCTCTGATCCTGGCCTGTCTGCAAGATGGCTAGTCTGGCAATGGCTGATCAGAAGTTGCTCCTCCTGGGCTCGAAGGTTCATTAGTCAGCAAGGTAATAAGGACTATATATTACCAAGGACCCAAGGCCCACTGAGAATTTCTTGTGTGTGTATTAATCTCGGCAGATCAAAGCCATTCCGAGCTTAAAACTAATCTGCATTAATGAACAGCCTCCTCAATTTCCATTTTTATGATGTGTGCAGCATGGTGATTTGTTTCTCCACTGCTTGAAATGGGATGGCTGACTGATGAATCACTTTCTCTGAGAAGCTTGTCTGTGAGCAGTAATGTTGCAAATGGGTGCAAACCAAAAAATCTGTTCTTACTTCATTAAAATGATGATATAGGCTCCCACTTTCCAAAATTATGTCCTCTCCTCACACGACTGACTGAAGTTTCTGTTTTGTTGTGTAGGTGGGGTGTTGAGACAGTCTCTGTGCTGGTGTTGCATGTCAGAAGATGCAGCTACTTGGGAAAATTTTGAGACACATTCACTTTGCAAGTCAAGCAAGAGAGAAGGCTGTAACAATTACCAGGAGAAGATACTATTATCTGGATTGAGCTCAGTAACAGGGTGTCAAAGGAGGACCAGATCCAGAAAGGCTGGATTAGCAGGGAAGGGGTCTGAGGAAAAAGAGTAGTGGGGACGAGCAAGGTAGAGGGCAGATGGATAACTTTGGGTTTTGAAATTTAGGCTTTAAACCTGTGAGCACAATTCATTCCCCAGGATGACACCACTATTACCCCCACTACCACCATCATCATCATCATCCTCATTATTCTCTTCTTCTAGACTGGTGTGATGTTAATTGCTTTGTATGTCTTTTTTTATTTTTAATACAGCAGCATTTTGAGAGAGATGCCACAATTATTCTCACTTCTTTACATTAAAAAATTAAGATGCAATTCAGGAATCATAAAATTCATCTTTTTTTTTGAGGTGGAGTTTTGCTTTTATTGCTCAGGCTGCAGTGCAATGGCACAATCTTGGCTCACTGCAACCTCCGCCTCTGGAGTTCAAGCAATTCTCCTTTCTCAGCCTCCCAAGTAGCTGGGATTACAGGCACATGCCACCACTCCCGGCTAATTTCTTTTTGTATTTTTAGTAGAGATGGGGTTTCATCATATTGGTCAGGCTGGTATCGAACTCCTGACCTCAGGCGATCCGCCCACCTTGGCCTCCCAAAGTGCTGGGATTCATCCTTTTAAAATGTACATTTCAGTATATTCATAGAGTTGTGTGTGCAATCATCACCAATCACTAATTCTAGAACATTTTCATCACCCCTCCCCAAAGAAATCCAATGAGTTACTCCTCATTCCTTTCTACTCCATAGCTCTTGGCAGCTACTAATCCACTTTCTCTATAGATTTACTTATTCTGGACTTTTCATATAAATGGAACCATTCAGTATGTGGCCTCTTGTTACTGTCTTCTTTCACTTAGCATAATGTTTTCAAGGCTCTTCCATTTTGTAGCGTGCATCAATACTTCATTCCTTTTCATGGCTGAATAAAATTCTATTGTACAGATATATCACATTTTGTTTATCCATTTATCAGCTGATGGGGTGTTTTACCTCTTTTGCTATTGTAAATAATGCTGATACGAGCATTCATATACAAGATTTTGTGTGGACATAAGCTTTCATTTATTTTTGGATATAAACCTAGAAGACAAATTGCTTTGTCATGTGGTATTAGTAATTATATATTTAACTTTTTGAGGAATCTTCAACATTTTTTTCATAGTAGCCACCATTTTGCATTTCTGCCAGCAATGTATGACGATTTCACATTCTCTGCATCATTGCCAACATTTGTTATGGTTCCTTTTTGACTATAGCTATCTGAGTAGATGTAAAGTGGCATATTACTGTAATTTTTATTTGCATTTTTCTAGTTACTAATTATGTTTAACATCTTTTCATGAGCTTATTGGTCACTTATACATCTTATTTGGAGAAATTCTATTTGAATTCTTTGCTGAGTTTTTAATTGGGTTATTTGACTTTTTATTGTTGAATTTTAATAGTACTTTATATATTCTGGATATTTGATCCTTATCAGATATGTGACTTACAAATATTTCCTTCTTTTCTGTAGGTTGTGTTTTCCTTTCCTTTTCTTTTTCTTTCTTTCTTTCTTTCTTTTTTTTTTTTTTTTTTTTTGAGGTGGAGTGTCATTCTGTTGCCCAGGCTGGAGTGCAGTGGTGCAATCTTAGCTCACTGCAGCCTCTGCCTCCCAGGTTCAAGCAATTCTTCTGCCTCAGCCTCCTGAGTAGCTGGGGCTATAGGCACATGCCACCACGCCCAGCTAATTTTTGCATTTTAGCAAAGATGGGGTTTCATCATGTTCTCTTTATAGTGTTCTTTAAACACAAACGTTTTAAATTTTAATCACATCAACTTATCTATTTTTTCTTTTGTTGCTCGTGCCTTTGATTTCATATCCCAAAAACATTGTCTAATCCAAGGTGGCAAAGACTCACTCCCATGTTTTCTTCTAAGCGTTTTACAGTTTTAGTACTTAATTTAGATTGTTGATCCATTTTGAGCTAGTTTTTTGTATGGTGTAAAATAAGTGTCCAACTTAATTTTTTTGAATGTGGATATTCGGATATTCAGAAGTCCCAGTCCTGTTTGTTGAAATGACTATTTTTTCCCCATTGAATTCCTTGGTTCCCTTCTTGAAAATAAATTGACCATAAACATATGCATTTATTTCTGGATTATGAATTCTATACTATTCATATATGTCTGTCATTATGCCAGTATCAAGCAGCTTTGATTATTGTACTAAGTTTCAAACTTGGGAAGTTTGAGTTCTCCAAATTTGTCCTTTTTCCAGGTTGTTTTGGCTATTTTAGATCCGTAGTATTCCTTTATTAATTTTAAGATCAACTTGTCAATTTCTTCAAAAAAGCAGGTGGGATTTTGATAGGGGTCATGCTCAATTTTCAGATCAAATTGGAAAGTATTGCTATCTTGATAATATTATCTTCTACTCCATGAATATGGGTTATATTTCTATTTATTTAGGTGATCCTTAGTTTTTTAAAATTAATAAAATTTATTTTTAGTGGAGTTTTAGATTCATATCAAAAGATGAACAGAAAGTACAACGTTTTTGTATAGCCCCTATTCCCACACATACACAACTGTCCATACTATTGACATCCTGCACTAGAGTGGTGCATATGTTACAATGTATGAACCTACATTGATATATCATTACCAGCAAAAGTCCCTGGTTTCCATGGGGGTTCACTCTTGGTGCTATACATTCTGCGGGTTTTGACAAATGTATGACAACAGGTATCTACCACTGTAGTATCATGCAGAATAGTTTCATTGCCCTCAAAATCCTCTCTGCTTTGCCTATTTATCCCTCCCTCACCTAAACTCTTGGCAACTATTAACTTTTTACTGTCTTTGTAGTTTGCATTTTCACAACATCATACAGTTGGAATCATATACTTTGTTGTTTTTTCAGATTGGCTTCTTTTACTTAATATACATTTAATCTTTCTTCATATCTTTTCGTGGCTTGATAACTCTTTTCTTTATAGTACTTAATTCAATTCAATTGCCTGGATGTACCACAGTTTATTTATCCATCCACCTACTGAAGGACATCTTGGTTGCTTTCAAGCTTCTCTGGCAATTATGAATAAAGCAACTCTGTGCAGGTTTTTCTCGTGGGCAAGTTTTCAACTTCTTTGGGTAAATATCAAGGAACATGATTGCTAGATCACATGGTAAGAATATATTTGGGTTTATAAGAAATTACCAAACTGGGCTGGAGTAGTGGCTCATACCTATAATCCCAGCACTTTGGGAGGCCTAGGCAGGTGGATCACCTGAGGTCAAGAGTTCGAGACCAACCTGACCAAAATGGAGAAACCCCATCTCTACTGAAAATACAAAAATTGACCAGGGCGTGGTGGTGCATGCCTGAATCCCAGCTACTCGGGAGGCTGAGGCAGGAGAATTGCTTGAACCAGGGAGGCAGAGGTTGTGGTGAGCCAAGATCATGCCACTGCACCCCAGCCTGGGCAACAAAATTGAGACTCCATCTCAAAAAACAAAAAGAAAACAAACAAACAAAGAAATTAGCAAACTGTCTTCCCAAAGTGACTGTACCATGTTGTATTCCCACTAGCAATGAATGAGAGTTTCTGTTTTTCCATATCCTGCCAGCATTTGATATTTTCAGTGTTTTGAATTTTGACTATCCTTATAGGTGTGTTGTGGTATCTTGTTTTAATTTGCAATTCCCTAATGACATATGATATTGAACATTTTTAATGTGCTTATTTATCATCTATATATCTTCTTTGGTGAGATGCCTGTTCAACATCTTTTGCCCATTTTAAAATCAAATTATTTGTTTTCTTATAATTGAGTTTTAAGAGTTTGCTTATTTAGGATAACAATTCTTTGTCAGTTATGTTGTGTAGTAATTTAGTAGTAAGAGGTGGGAGGTGGGGAATGGTTCCATAGTCCTATTTTTAGTTCTGCGTCTTCTGCTGAGCTTGTGCCTCTGGACTGTGAACCTCACCAGTGTTTCTCAGTCCCAGCCACTCCAACCTTAAAGAGAAACAGAATGACAAGAGAGTCCTGGAATTTGGTATTTCCCTTCCCCCATGTGGAAGGACAGTTGAAACTAGAGTTGAGTACTTTTCTTCCCTCTGGTAGGTTAGGTTCTAATAAAACCCCAGAAGGTTTGGCTCTGGTAAAATTGTTTCTCCTCAGGGCAGAGTTGTTAGGGATAGAATGGTCTGGCATGTTTCAGAATGGTTTCTTTCCCCTTCCCCTGCCAGAAGCTTGAGGAGATACTTCTCCTATATTCACTATGAGGACCTGGTAGAGCTTCTGGAGGTAAACTCACAAAAATGTGGGGGCTGCTGTGACTAGATATCCTGTTTTTTTTTAATTGCATTTTAGGTTTTGGGGTACATGTGAAGAACATGCAAGATTGTTACATAGGTACACACATGGCAGTGTGATTTGCTGCTTTCCTCCCCATCACCTATATCTGGCATTTCTCCCCATGCTGTCTCTCCCCAACTCCCCACTTCCCAATGTCCCTCCCCTATTTCCCCCTGACAGACCCCAGTGTGTGATGCTCCCCTCCCTGTGTCTATGTGTTCTCATTGTTCAACACCCACTTATGAGTGAGAACATGCAGTATTTGGTTTTCTGTTCTTGCGTCAGTTTGCTGAGAATGATGGTTTCCAGGCTCATCCATGTTCCTACAAAGGACACGAACTCATCATTTTTTTATGGCTGCCTAGTATTCCATGCTGTATATGTGCCACATTTTCCCTGTCCAGTCTATCATTGATGGGCATTTGGGTGGGTTCCAGGTTTTTGCTATTGTAAACAGTGCTGCAATGAATATTCATGTGCATGTGTCCTTATAGTAGAACGATTTATACTCCTTTGGATATATACCCAGTAATGGGATTGCTGGGTCAAATGGAATTTCTATTTCTAGGTACTTGAGGAATCGCCACACTGTCTTCCACAATGATTGAACTAATTTACACTCCCACCAACAGTGTAAAAGTGTTCCTATTTCTCCACATCCTCTCCAGTATCTGTTGTCTCCAGATTTTTTAATGATCGCCATTCTAACTGGCGTGAGATGGTATCTCAATGTAGTTTTGATTTGCATTTCTCTAAAGACCAGTGATGATGAGCATTTTTTCATATGTTTGTTGGCCTCATGTATGTCTTCTTTTGTAAAGTGTCTATTCATATCTTTCACCCACTTTTGAATGGGCTTATCTGTTTTTTTCTTGTAAGTCTGTTTTAGTTCTTTGTAGATTCTGGATATTAGCCCTTTGTCAGATGTGTAAACTGCAAAAATTTTTTCCCATTCTGTTGGTTGCTGATTAACTCTAATAACTGTTTCTTTTGCTGTGTAGGAGCTGTGGAGTTTGATTAGGTCCCATTTGTCTATTTTGGCTTTTGTTGCCAATGCTTTTGGTGTTTTGGTCATGAAGTCCTTGCCTACACCTATGTCCAGAATGGTTTTGCCTAGGTTTTCTTCTAGGGTTTTTATGGTGTTAGGTCTTATG
>CAUYLG010004403.1:0-57968 GCA_963573385.1 Cacajao melanocephalus | reverse complement strand
TCTTTTTGTGGGGGTGGGACCAGCTGAGCCTGATCACCTGGCTCCCTGGCTCAGAGCCTTTTTTGTTTAGTTGAACGATCGACTCTCTCCCAGGTGTTCCAGTCGCCTGATGAAAGGGCGCCGGGATCTGCGTGATTTCCTGTGCGGCGACCCACTGCGCCGGCTGAAACAGTGGCGCTGATATTTGTGGCACTTTTTTGCCCGGGAATCTCCTGGCCTGGCTCCCTGTTTCAGACCCCTTTTTAATCGGATGAATGGGCGATTCTGCCTTCCCAAAGCTCTGCTTGCCAGCGAGAAGGGAGACCTAGACTAGTGTATTTTGTACGGAGAGCTGCCGCGCCGGCCGAAAGAGCCACGCTGGTGACCCTTAGGGCTCCTCCGCCTGGGAATCTCCTAGTCTGTGGGCAATAAAAATCCGTCTGGAAATGCGGCGTCCACTCACCCTCTGCACTTTCACTGGGAGCTGCAATCCTGAGCTGTTCCTAATCGGCCATCTTGGATCCAACCTTCCTTACTTCATCTTAATTGTGATGTTCATTACCAGAAATTCCTGACTGTCAGCTTCCCTAGGCTACAAAATAGATTACGTATTACAAAAGTTCTATATTTTTCGTGTGTAAAAAGAAGAAAACAGCATGAAATTTTAAGCTAAAATGTATGGTAATATAATTAACACACTGTCATAGAATATTTTCAAACACAGGTTATATGGCCATCTGTTAGAACTTCTACATTGGGTTGAATGTTTTTCACTATGCAAATATCTAAACTAACTAACTTCTAAAAAAAAAAAAAAAAAACCTCAGAGATTCCAGTGAAAGAGTAATCCTTGACTGTTAACACTGTAAGGGAAACACACATGAAAACAGTGCCTAAAACACAAAATATTATGAAAACGTAAAATTTTCAAAATGAGTAAATTTTTAGTTGGCATATATGACAATCAGTAACTGTTAAATCTCACTCACTGATTTCCTAAAAGCACAAATAGGATATTGTTACATATTTAGGATTTTGTACTACTAACGCAAACCTATTTAAGTTTAAATTACATGACACTGTACTCAGTGGACCCTATGTCCTAAATAAACAGCTGGCATACAGTGAATCATATACTACTCTAGAAAAAGTTGTCCCTAGTTGGATGAATCTGAAACACAATTCCCTATCCCCCTAGGTAGAATGAAGCACCACCTTCCACTAGGTGATATAGTGGAACAAACATCTCACCTACAAGACATCTGTTTTCCAGCTGACAATGGGCCAAAACAACACTTCAGACTCAGAGGGAAAAATATGCCTTCCTTTCAAAGCAGTGCTGACATAAATCCTAATGACCTGATACTTCTAACTACCTACTTTAATAGTGTTTTTTTGCTATTCTCCAGCAGAGTTTTGTAAGGAGCTGAGAGTAAAATGCTACTGACACTCTTAAATCAGGCTTGGGGCTTAATAACACTTTTTTCTCAACCACCCCTTTTCTACTTTGTCTTCCTAATTATTGTCATCAGTGTGCGCTTTTTTTTCTTGGAGAGAAAATATTGACATTTTTGGAGTGACATACTGAAATGGTGCATTTGTTTTATTGATGACACTGCAGCATGTAACATTGACAGAACAAAGATTTGTTGATGAGACCAAAAATTAGGAGCAAATTAAACAAAGAAGTAAAACAGGACTTCCTGATTAATTGGTATATTGTTCTATAATCTTCCCTGCATGCAAATCTAGGTGTATAAAATAATGCTTAATATCTGACACTGATTAAAGTTCCAGGTTACCAAACGAAAGTAATAGTGCTTTACTCATGCACATTAAATGGGTCTTTAGAAACTTCTGAAGCTAAAAGAGAGTTAATTTTTGCAAGAATCAGCAAGTTTTTAACAGTGTAGCTTCCATCTCCTGAGCCTGATTAATGAGCAAGTTTTGGGAAGAAATTGTGATAAGATACATATTAGAAGAAATTTAGAAGCCCTATTAGCCTCTGGTCTTGAAGTCTATGTATGTCAGTTTCTTTATGCAATGCTCTCTAACACGAACATTGCTAAGATGGTATTCCATTTCCAAAATTATTCGGATATAATCATATAATAAATACTGATCATAAATCTTCTCACGTAAAAGAGGTCTCATGACTCCCATCTTGCCCCAACTTGGGGTTTGTGAAGATTACTCACTTTTTTACTGAAGCAAAACTGTGGAAGTAACTAAATCTTGATCTTGCCTGCACCAGTGCTTAGGTGTTCCCTTGTATGTTAGTAAACTGGTAACTTTATAGCATGTACCACCTAAAGAAATTAAGCTTTCAGCTAGAGTGCTCATAGTCAAAGGGGTCATATTAACCGCAGATGTTCATCTACCACAAGTTTATTTCCATTTATTCTTCAAAAACAAAGTAATTGTTTTAAATGTTGGTGCTAGAAAGGGCACAGCAGGAAGGAAAGTATTATTTTTTAAACACTCTTTAAACAATTGTATTTACAATTAAAGTTTTTATACATTATAAAAATATAAAAAAACATTAAAAGAATTAGATCCTGTCATTTACACCAACATGGATAGAACTAAAGGACATTATGTTAAAAATTGTGCATGTTCTCACTCATTTGTGGGTGCTAAAAATTAGAATAACTGAACTCATGGAGATAGAGAGTAGAACGACACTTTCCAGAAGCTGGGAAAGTTAGTGGGTGTTGGGGAGCTGGAAAGTGGGGATGGTTAATGGGTACAAAAACTCTTTTATTGATTTCAAAGCCTCTTCCCATGAAAGTTATCTTTTACAATAGTATAAAAGGAAGAGCTTGATACATTGACTTTTTAGGTACAGTTTCAGTACAAATCTCTTCTCTCAACTTAGTTTCCCTGGAAAAGTGGTCATTGCATCCCAAGGTCTGTCTAGAATTGTGGATATAAAGACTGAAGTGAGAGAAGTAAATACCTGCAAATTCTAACCCTAAATCATTAACCTGCTAATGGCTGCAGTCACCTCCAAACAGCCTTTCGGGTAGCTACTCAGGCTCTATCTCTTTTTAATTAATTCAGCCTTGGTGTGCCCAATTTTCTTGAGACTCATGATTAAATTCTCCGTATAGTTAGATCTTATATGTTAAAGCCATGAGATACAATAATCATCTTTATGCCATTGTTGACTAAATCAATTTGCTAAAGGAGGAAATGTGAAAAGGGGAATATTAAATGTTGGACATAAACCAATGCAGAAAAGAAGTAAGTAGATAATTCTCCTAAAAAATAAACATCTATCGTGGCAAAGACATAAGGAAGATAGACAGAATCTCTATCCATAAAGACATGAAAAAGCAGACTTTTGTGTTTTTCTCGGAAGCAAAATAACCCTTGTAAATGGCTTGAGAATTTTCAAGACTGTTTTCTACCACCCTCCCCCTATAGTAGTCTGCAGCAAGTTTTTTAAATAAAAGTACTCAGAGTGTCTTAAACTATACTCATCATCCTTTCAATGGAGGAAGAGCACCTTTCCTAAATGAAACAGAATACCACCTCCTCCTCCTCTCTTTCTCTCTATCTCTATGTATCTAGGATTTTATGCTTTCTTAAAGTCTTCCATATATATATATATATATATATATATATATATATATATATATATAAAGTCTTCCATACACACACACACACACACACAGACACACACACACACACATATATATAATTGCATTTTAGGTTCTGGGGTACATGTGCAGAACATGCAGGATTATTGCATAGGTACATACATGGCAATGTGGTTTGCTGCCTCCATCCCCCCTTCACCTACATCTGTCATTTCTCCACATGTTATCTCTCCCAAACCCCCTGCCCATCACTGTCCCTCCCCTAGTCCCCCCAAACAGACCCCAGATTGTGATGCTTCCCTCCCTGTGCCCATGTGTTCTCATAGTTCAATGTTGGGGACTGGCACGTGCTCGTCTGCCAAGAGGCTCCCGGCCTGCAGGAGGCCTCACCCCAACTCAGAGATGTTCATTACCTTGAAGAGAGAGTGCGCGGAAGAAAAGGCAGACAGACAGTGGGGTCTGGAGGACTACTCAGGCAATGCCAGCACAGCATGCCAGAATAGCAGGTTTATTGTGTGCATAAGTCTGATTAACCTTTTAGTTCTTCCTTGATGACTCAGGCTCCATGGTTACATTAAACAGTAAATGCAAGAACAGAAATCAATGGAACAATGATTGATCAGTTTGCTGAAACACTATGGGAACAGGCAAAACAAAAATCAATGGCGTGGGAACAGAAATCAATGGCTACATTGTGACATTGTTACTTATTACACAGAAGCTAAGGGAACAGAAACTAAGAAACTAAGGTAACTAGGCCCACTTAGGGTCAACAGAGCCATAAATCGTTTGCAGAAACTAGAATTGACATAACACACAATATCTCCTGAAGCCACACAATGTCTCATGAAACCCATCATGCTTGAGCTCAGTGTCCTGCTCCAAATGTCAATAACAAACAGTATTCTGCAGAAATCATGCATCAACACTTCCCTCTTTCCCTCAGCTCAACAGCCTCCAGGGAAAGGTGAAACATGTATGGGCTCAAGCTCAAAATGGCCACGGTACAGCTAAGCACCGTGAACGGGAGTGATCCCCACAGTTCAACATGTATATTCACAGCAGCGCTGTTTACAATAGCAAAGACATGAAACCAACCCAAATGCCCATCAATGATAGACTGGACAAGGAAAATGTGGCACACATACACCACGGAATACTATGTAGCCATAAAAAACAATGAGTTTGTGTCCTTTGTAGGGACATGGATGAATCTGGAAACCATCATTCTCAGCAAACTGACACAAGAACAGAAAAACAAACACCACATGTTCTCACTTGTAGGCAGGTGTTGAACAATGAGAACACCTGGACACAGGGAGGGGAGCATCACACACTGGGGTATGCTGGCAGGGGGGCTGGGGAGGGACGCGGGGAGATGAGGAGATTAGGGAGGGATAACATGGGGGAAAATGCCAGATATAGGTGATGAGGGGTTGGAGGCAGCAAACCACATTGCCATGTATGTACCTATGCAACAATCCTGCATGATCTGCACATGTACCCCAGAAGCTAAAGTACAATTTAAAAAAAAAGAAAAAGAAAAGAAAAAAATGAGAGGCCAGGTATTGTGGCTCATGTCTGTAATCCCAACACTTTTGGAAGCAAAGGTGGAAAGATCGCTTGAGCCCAGGAGTTTGAGGACAGTCTGGGCAACATAGTGAGACACTGTTCTACTAAAGAAAAAATACTTTTTTTAATTTTAATAAATGAGAAATTACTATTGAAAAAAAAGAAAATTCATAATAAATGAATAGCAAATTACACAGTGAGGCAAACAGAAGAGTATACTTAAGAGGCCAAAAACATAGAGAAAAACAAGATGCTTTAGCATCCCATTAATCAGTGAAACACAAATTAAGTAACAATAAGAAACATTTGCACACATTAGCCTATAATGTTAAAGTGTAATAGTATATATTGCTGTGGGAATGTGGAGAGAGTGTACCTTCATATATTACTAAAGAAAATATAAATTTTTATTGCACGTCCAATGTAATCTAAAAACACCTATTAAAATAAAAAATTCAAAGATCCCATGACCCAGTAAACTCATTGAGAATCTATTCCATACTAATAAATCATTATCAGTAGTGGAAATATGTATAATAATGCAGCTGTTTCATACTGGGAAAAACAGTTGCTATAAAGTGAATACTAAGCATTTTGGAGTACAGAATAAATTACTTTACATCCACAAAATGGAATATCATGTAGTCATTGAAGGAATGATTTATAACTAAATTAACTTACTTAGAGAACTTTCTGTGGGATATTGTTGAGAAAAAAAAACATGATGCAGTAACTAAAATAACATATTTTTGTAAATAATAGACACAAATCAGCTGCATACATGTAAATGCATAGGAGGAAATAATTAAAAACATATGGATTGTTTTTAACATGTGCTAGCAACAGGAGACAGACACGTTCCTAGGCGGACAGCGACGGGTCACAGGTGAAACCCAGCTTTCAAGCCAAAGACAGCCTGAAGCCTGAAAACTGAGCTGCCAGTTCTGGATAGAGTTCATGACCAGAGTGAGAACTTCCTTGATGCCTTTTAGCCAATCAAATGGTGCTTTTACAAAGCCCACCCACGGACCAATTAGCATACACTCCCCCATTCTGAGCCCATAAAAGCCCAGATTCAGTCACAGAGGCAATTACCTGCTTTCAGGCCCTGTCTCATATAGAGGGCTACCTTCCTAGGTCCCTTATCATTGTTGAGAGCTTTTCTGTTGCTCAATAACATTCTTCACTGTCTTGCTCACACTCCAGTGTTTGGGTACCTCATTCTTCTTGGTTACAGGACAAGAACCCAGACCCAAGGGAACAGTGGGTGTGAAAAGAGCTTTAACACTCTAACCCTTCCTCCAGATCACCAAGCAATGGAGGAGAAAAAAAACAGTGGGTTTGGTCCTGCTACCCCCAGGTCAGTGAACACAAGCCCTTGTTCACTCACCTGTGGGTAGCAGGACCAAACGAACTGTGATACACCCCCATTCATGGAAGCAACGGGAACAAACGACAGCTGTAACACTTGCTGGGAGCTCAGACCTCAGGTGGGTGGATCATGAGGCCAGGATTTCAAGACCAGTCTGGCTAAAATGGTGAAACCCCATCTCTACTAAAAATACAAAAATTAGCCAGGCATCTGTAATCCCAGCTACGCAGGAGGCTGAGGCAGAGAATTACTTGAACCTGGGAGATGGAGGTTGCAGTGATCAGAGATCATACCACTACACTCCAGCCTGAGCAACAGAGCAAGATTCCATCAAAAGAAGGAAGGAAGGAAGGAGGGAGGGAGGGAGGGAGGGAAGGAAGGAAGGAAGGAAGGAAGGAAGGAAGGAAGGAAGGAAGGATCTCAGTAGCAAAAAGCAAACCTAGCACCCAGATCATGAGTTTAATACCATTCTTCAATTACAAGATTCAGGAGCATTTGTAGAAATACCTGATTTCATCACTGGACAGAGATTATAACAAGATACGCCTAGACAAATAATATATCTGATAAAGGATTAATATGCCAAATATATAAGGAACTCCAATAATTCAATAGCCATAGAAAAAAGTAATCTGATGTTTAAAACAGCCAAAAGACCTGAATAAACATTTCTCCAAAGAAGATATACAGATGTTCAACAGATACAGGAAAATGTGCTCAACATCACAAATCATCAACAAAATGCACATCAAAACCATAATAACATATCACCTCACACCTTTAAGGATAGCTAATTATTAAAAACAAAAACACTAAAAATAGCATTTGTTGGTGAGCATGTAGAGAAAAGGAAACTGAAACTCTTGTATATTGTTGGTGAAAATATAAATAAATATAGCCATTATAGAAAACTGCATAGAGGTTCCTAAATATTTTAAAATAGAACTATCATATGATACCAGCAATCCTACTTCTGGGTATATACCCAAAATAATTGAAATCAATATCATAAAAAGACTTTCTTCATTTCTGTATTCATTAGAGCATTGTTTTTTAAAAGAAAGACATGAAAACAACTAAAATGTTCATTGACAGTTAAACAGATAAAGAAAATAACAGATAAAAAAGCACTTGGAGACATTACACTAGGTGAAACAAGACAGAAAAATAAGAACAAATAACAAATTATCCAAGTTGTATTAGGAATTTAACATAGTCAATTTTATAGCCACAGAGAGTAGAATGGTGGTTACCAGTGAGTGGAAAGAGAGGGAATCAGAGAGATTTTGTTCAGAATACATAGTTTCAGTTATGCAAGATGAGTAAGTCCTAGAGAACTACTGTACAGCATAGTGCATACACTTGACAATACTGTTTGTGTACTTAAAAATGTGTTAAGAGGCAAGATGTATACCTTAAATATGTGCAGTGTTTTGTATGTTTTTTATATTTCAATTTATTTTTTTTAAAGATAGGCATGAAACATCTTGCAGTGTCAGAAGTTAAGTAAGCATGAAAAAATTCACACACATCTTAATGAGAGTATGTCAAAGGGGCACAGGAGCCAACCAGGAACTCCCACCAGCCTAAACGAGAATGATTTCAGCAACAAAATAATGGAAGTAGTATTGTATTAAAATCTGAAATATAAAATATCAGTGAGTCTATACTGATACAAATAAATGATCAAATAAATTAATAAATGGAGAAGAGACAAATCTCCCATGGAGAGGAATTCCAAATAAATAATATAGATACTCCACCCTAAGACGGGGTAGCATAACTTCCTACTTCTTAAAATTATACTGCATGTAGTTGCTTTCTTCCAAAGAGTAGAATACGGGGAGTAACTCTACAGTGAAAAAGCCTAACAAACTCTACTTCAACAGGGTGACCAAGGCCAACATCAACAATCAGAAATCAAGTTGGTAGTATGGTTGTAATCACGCAACATGATGAAAACAGTGCTTTATCTCTGGGATTTTCCTCCTGAAAACCTATAACCCCAATGTAGTCACAAAAAAATTTTTAGTAGAAAGACATCCTACAATATCATGACCAGTGCTCTTTATAATTATAAAGGAAGTTCATTAAAAACAAGAAAACAGGAATATCTGAGAAACTTTCAGTCAAGAAGAGCCCAAGGAGGCATGACAGCTAAATGTAGCATGGAATCCTGGATGGAACAAGGAAACAGGAGAAGAACATGAAAACTAAACAAATGAGAATCAGTTGTAGACTTTAGTTAATAATGTATCCTAGTGGTTTGTGGTTATAACATATGTACCATGCTAATCATATTAATGTAAGATATTGATAACTGGAAAACAGTATGTGGCTGGGGGTAGTTAATGTGGGCACTCCGTACTATCTGCTCAATGTGATATAAGCTTATTACAAAAATAGTCTATTAATAAAAATAAAAGGTAACTATCTCAAGACAAATGATCACAGGTTGGAAAAATAGTTTGCTATAGAATTCTGAGGAATACTGAGGGTTCTTGGGCTCAAAGAACTATAATTTGGCATTGTGAGAGAATGAAGGTTTTCTGATAGTTGCATAATCATTGTTATAAATTTTAAAATGCAAAAAATTAGCATAGCTGCCACCTTTGAGTATAGTTTCTGTTACAGTTGGACTCCACACATACCAGGTACTGGACCCTTTCTTTGAATCCACCACTGTTACCCATGGAAGTTGGATATTTCTGCTGTCATTCTTCCTAGCACAGACTCTTTGCAGAAGTTGCCTCCTATGGTTTGAATATGTTCTCCATATTCATGTGTTGGGAGCTTAATGACTAATGCAACAGTGGTAAGAGGTATATCCTCCTTTTAAGAGGTGATGAGGTCATAAGGGCTCTGCCCCCATGAATGGATTAATGTTGTTCTCATGGAAATGGGTACATTATCTCACAGCGGATTTGTTATAAAAGTGTGGTAAGCCCTTTCTTGCTCCCCCTTTTTCTTGTGGTCTCTTGCCCTTCCACCTCTCACCATGGAATGAAGCAGAAGGAAGGCCCTCACTAGGTTCCAGCATTAGGCTCTGGAACTTCCACAACGGTGAGCCAAATAAACTTCTGTTGTTTATAAATACTGTTTCAGGTATTCTGTTACAGCAACATAAAACAGACCAAGACACTGCCTATTTGAGTCATCGCCTTCTGAATTCAGTATGCTCCAATTAGTGGAACCTAGGTCATATAACTGTGCTCTGGCTATAGAGAAAGCCAAGAAATTTTTTCTGACTTCCACAAAGAGAAGCTGGGCCTCTAATAAAAAAGTATTTTTTAAACACAAGTAGAACATTTAAAGATGCAGGAAGACTATAAATTGATTATTAAGATGGCTACTAAGAAGAAAATTTCCCATTAAACAAGAGTAATAACTACTAGATATCATTAGCTTACCATCTGAAATATGTTTTTATACTAATTTTGGAAAGCCTGGAGCTGGTCATTTAAGATGATGCTTTTATAATATATGTAGTGATAGGAGCACATCACCTCTGCCAAGGAGGCATTTATAACATTTTGTGTTCTCTGTAATGTGAATTGCCATGAGATAAATCATTATTACAAGATAAATTGATAATCATATTTTTTGCATCACCAAAATTGTTTAGCTCACTAGTCGGAAGATGTTTCATAGTATAAGAAATCCATTTTCTCAACCCCAGACACCTTGCACTGCTATAACCTAACAATCCATTGCAGCATAAATCTGCCTAAGTCTATAATGGAAAATAACTAGAAGAACAAGCATCAAAGTAAGAAAATCAAAAATGATATATTGTGTATGACTCTATAGAGTACATGAATAAGAAAAACAAAGGTGATTTACATAAAAGGGAATGCTCCCCTCATCTCCCTGCATCTCCCCTCCTTTCTCTCTCTCTCTCTCTCTCTCACACACACACACACACACACACACACACCCCAAGGTTGACACAGTATTGTATTGTTTTACAGTCTAATTGGCCGGGCAGCTCCTTGGAGTCACACTTGAGTCCTAGAGAAAAGGTACTCCCCAGATTCCCTTGGGATCTGTAAGAAAGAGAATGTGATCATTTCTATCTAGGCTTTGTCCATTACTTCAGTGTCGTTTTTTAAAATTTGAACGTTTACTTTAGGTTTTGTCAGTATATATGCAGATTTCTTACATGGGTATATTGCATGATGCCAAGGTTTTGGGTATGAATGAGTCCATCACCCAAGTACTCAGCATAGTACCCAACAGGGAACTTTTCAGCCCTCACTACTCTCCTTTCCCTTCCAGCTCTACTAATCCACAGTGTTTATTGTTCCCATGTTTATGTGCATATGTACTCAATGTTTATCTCCCACTTATAAGTGAAAACATGTGGCATTTGGTTTTCTGTTCCTGTGTTAATTTGCTTTGGATAATGGCCTACAACCGCATCCATATTGCTGCAAAGGGCATGCTTTCATACTTTTCATTGCTGTGTAATGTTCTATGGTGTATATGTACCATTTTCTTTATACAACCCACCATCGATGGGCACCTAAGTTCAATCTATATCTTTACTATTGTAAATAGTGCTGTGATGAACATGTAGGTGCATGTGTCTTTTGGGTAGAAAAATGTATTTTCCTTTGGATATATGCCCAATAATGGGATTTGAATGGTAATTCTGTTTCAAGGTCTTTGAGAAATCTCTAACCTGCTTTCTCCAGTGACTGAACTAATTTGCCTTCCCACCAACAGTGTATAAGCATTCACTTTTCTCTGCAACCTCAACAGTATCTGTTATTCTTTGACTTTTTTCATTTCAACCAAGGTCGTGGCCCCCATCTGATCTTAACCTAAATTATTCCCATAAAAAAAAAAAAACTCAGAAAATTAGTTAAATCCATCTCATCTCTTCTTTAGGACTTTGTATTTGAACATCTCAAGCTTGTTTTCTTATCAGTAAAATGAAAACATTATCTTTCTCTCATAGGATTTCCATGCAAATTAAATAAAATAATGTTTCTAAAGGGCAGGGTCAAGAATTTGGTACTTCACATCCTGCTCCTGTCACCTGGAACCTGACTCACACTGCTGGAGTCATTAGTTCAGTAGTTTTGAATGAACTATTTTCAGTTTTGTTCTTGTTCTTGTTTCTTTGTTTCCAACTCGATTCCCTCCTTCCTTCAACACCTTTTTCCTTCATCAAAATGACATTTCTGTTTCTGTTTAAGTTTCTGTTATTTTATGCTTAATCAGTGAGTAATGTCTATTGAAGCCTCACTTTACTGGGTGCTTTGGAATGATTTTTAAATGCCATGAAGAGCTAAAATCATTTTTAGTATTTTCCTTTTCCCTTTAGTATATCTATTATCTCACAAACTATGTTTAAAATATTTGTACTTGTACCCCTGAACTTAAAATAGAAGTTCAAAAAGTATGTTAAATGAAGATAATTTCTTCACAATGTGAGACTAGAAGAGTTTCTGAGAGCCCATAATCTGCTTCTTCCTATTTTAAGCTAAAATTGAACTATGTGGCAAGTCCTTCAATAAAAATTTTAGGAAGCTATAACAACATGTTTTGATCCTTACAATAATATAAGTATTTGTCATCATCATCATTCAAATTATTTTCGCAATTGTGAAATTGAATTTTTTAGTGTAAGCAATGTACCACAGAACACACAATAACTAATACAACTGTCATTCAAACATGCATATATGTGAAAATAAAGCCCACCACACTACACAGTCTCAAAGATGAAGTCACAGAAGTTAAGTCTACAGCTGTCTGCTCTTGTCAAGAAACTTGTCCCAAAAATGTAAAACAAACAAAAAAAAACAGCACTGAGGATTTTAGGGTCAATTTAAAAATAATGTCTCCCATCTTACCAAGTGGCTGCTTTCACAACATATAGCTAATGGTATGGCCATTACAACAGCAGAGACAGAGAGAGCCAGCAGTAAATCTTTCTGTTTTACAGTTGGTTCTGGTTTAGGAAGATTTACTTTTATATTAGCTGTGAAGATTTCTACCTTATCAGCCTCTATTCCCTTAATACCTTTCTCCCAACCTTTTTCACAGCCTCTTGTAGTAATGACAGGTCCTAAGGGTCAAAACTAGAAGTGCTTTCTTTGTAACTCTAAATGTCTTTGATTTTGACAAATTACTTTTATTGTCTTTGCTCAGTTTTGGAATATCCCTGATTTTACTTTGGAAAAATTTCATGAAGTGAAGTTAAAGTGACTTTATTTTTTTTCTTTTGGCTATAAATCTCTAATTTCCTTATTGGCTTTCTTGTCTAGATCAATTGAAGTCCTTTTGCTTGCACGGTCGAAATTCATAGGTCATGTGAATCTGATCCAGGCCAAGAAATCTGAATAACACATCAATGAGAAATTAATTCTGATTCCGTAATTTGAGCCGGATCACATTTTTTTTTTCTCTACGTAAGTGCCACTGTGCCACTTCATTTAGAGACATACATTTGTAAAAAATAAATAAAATAAATCCTGCCAGCAGAAAAAAAAAATCTTCAAAACAGAGAAGTTAAGGGTTTCACACCTCCACATAGGTTGCTATAGCATAAAAGGGGGGATGAAGAGGTGGAAGCCAACCAGGAGAAACCAGAAAAGAGACCCCATTTTTTACTGTCTCTGCATTGTTCCACTGGTAGATTGCCTGCAGGCGTCTGCTGGTGCCTGCCGGTGTGTTCTTCAGCTCCTCTCCATGTCCAGCTGCCTGTATGCTCTTCTGCCGGTACATTCCTCCTGCTGTCCAGACACTTGTGTCTGCCTGCTGGGGCCTTGAGGGGTTTTTATACACACAGGATGGGGGCATCCAGGGTGGTCTTGGAAAATGCAACATTAGGGCATGAAAACAGAAATGCCCATCCTCACCTAAGTCCATGGGCATAGGCCCAGGGATGGAACCCTGGCCACAGACCATGCCCTACTCTACCCAGCACTTTCCTGTTCCCCTCCCATATCCAGTTGACTCTTACTTTCATGAAAGATTTTTCTGTAACATGAAACACTATTGGATAGCATTTTACCAACATAACTTCTTTCAAAATTTCAGTCAATCCTGTTAAACCTGTCTCTTCTTTATTACATGAGTTTATATAAAGTTCTAAATTTGTCACTGACATTACAACACTACTGACCTCCTCCTATGAATCACAAATGTTCTAAATGACATCTAGAGTGGGGAAAATACTTTCCAGAAGGTTTTCAATTAATTTGCTTTGCCCAGATTCATCAGAGGAATCACTATCTATGGCAACTATAGCTCTATGAAATGCCTTTCTGAAAGAATAAGACTTGAAAGTCAAAATTTATTCTTGATCAATGGGCTGCAGAATTAATGTTGTTATGAATGTGTTAGCAGGCATGAAAACAACAGTAACCTCTCTGTACATCTCCATCAGAGCTGTTGGGTGACTACGTGCATTGTCAATGAGTAGCAATATTTTGAAATATTTTTCTGAGCAGCAGTTCTCAACAGTGGGCTCAAAATAATCAATAAACCATGCTATACACAGATATTCTGTCATCTAGGCTTTGTTGTTCCATTTATAGAGCATAAGCAGAGTAGATTTTGCATAATTCTTAAGGGCCCAGGATTTTCAGGATGCAAATGAGCATTGGCTTCAACTTACATTCACCAGCTACAACAGCCCCTAGCAAGAGTCAGCCTGTCCTTTGAAACTTCAACGTAAGCATTGACTTCTGCTTTTTAGCTATGAAAGTGCTAGATGACATCCTTTTCCCATGGAAGGCTGTTTTGTCTACATTGAAAAATCTATTGTTTAATGTAGCCACATGTATTAGTTATCTAAGCTGTATCTTCTGGAGAACGTGCTGCAGCTTCTACATCACCTTGCTTCTTCACCTTGCACATTTATGCTAAAGAGATGGCCTCTTTCCTTAAATCTTAAGAACCAAACTCTTCTGGCTTCCAAATTTTCCTTTACATATTCTTTCCCTCTCTCAGCTTTCAGAGAATTGAAGAGAGTTAGCTCTGGATTAGGCTTTGGCCTAAGATAATATTGTGGCTGGTTTGATCTTCTATCCACACTGCTAAAACTTTCTTCATAGGAGCAGCATAGCTGCTTTGATTTCTTCTCACTCATGTGTTCACTAGAATGGCATTTTTTATTTTCTTCAAGAACTTTTCTTTTGCATCAACAGTTTAACTACCTGACTGGTGTTTCAGGCCTAGCTTTCAACCTACCTCAGCTTTCGACACGCTTTCCTCAATAACCTTAATCATTTATAGCTTTTGATTTAAAGTGAGAGATTTGTGACTCTTTCTTTTATTTGAACACTTAGAGGTCATTGCATGGTTATTAATTTGGACTAATTTCAATGTTGTGTCTCAGGAATGGAGAGGCCCAAGGTGAGGCAGAGAGTTGAGGGAACAGCCAGTTGGTCGGGCAGTCAGATCACACTCAACATTTATTGATAAAATTCGACATCTCATATGGGCATGGTTTATGGTGCCTCAAAACAGTTATAATAGTAACATCAAAGATCACTGATTGCAGATCACCATAACTGATATAATACTAATGAAACATTTGAAATATTCCAATAAGTACCAAAATATGTCACAGAAACACAAAATGAGCACATGCTGTTGGAAAAGTGGTGCTGATAGACTTGCTTGATGCAGAGTTGCCACAAAACTTCCATTTATAAAATAACACAATAAAGTCAAATGTAACTTGTTTCTAAAGTTAAAATTATCATGCTTTTAAATGATTTTTCTTTCTTTATACTCTATTTATGTTAATTCTTTGGTTTAATATTTCTATTGATTCTTTAAGGATATTCCACAACATTCATTACTACATGCTCCTGGAGCATTAATAAGTAACAAAAGTTAACCCATGACAGAGCCTTAGTCTTAATCCAAAGGAATCATCTAGTAGCATAAGAAAGTGAGTTGCCTTTAGCTGAATTCTAAATTTAGCTAAATTCTTTGACCAGACTGCAGTATTAAGGGGAGTCACAATTATGGTGTGACCAGGACATCAACATAGGAAACAAGTAGGTAGAATGATGGACAAGATGACCGGGTAACTCTCTTCCTAGACTATGCTATAGAATCCCATGGACTGACACTATAATTACATAGAAGTAATTGTCATGTATTTGCCAAGAAATTACATGGCTGACAGTACTCTGAAAATTGTTCTGCATTTCTAATGCCAACAGCTATGTTAACAGAAAATGAAATTAGAAACAACCACAGGAGGTGAATTCTATTCATTTAGAAAACTATTTCATTTAAGAAGTAAAATTTAATTTACAAGTAAATATTATAAAACTAAAAATAAAATGCAATGACTTAGAAATGTTCCTAAGAGTTATTGTTATTTGGTGTAATGTTGGCTTTATGGAAAAAACAAAGTCATTTACTACATCTAAAGCTAATTATATTTTCTATTTTGCAAGCACCAGCACTATAAAGCCATATTTCCCAGGTTATTCCTTACAAACAAATGAATGTCAGATTCCAACAGGCCAAAATAAGAATAACTATATTTTTTAATCCTACAACTTTTTCCAAAATAATATAAAAGCTATCTTTTCTGTGTTACAAAAGCTAACACTGCACGATAAGAATAGTTTTCCAGTGCAAAATTATGTCCAAATTAGCAAATGAATAGTTTTATGTTTTCACATTTTGTGGCATAAATGTGAAACTCTCAGAGATCAAAATCACCAGCTTAAACCAAGAAAGCTTACAAATGATCACTATGCTAAAAACTACTGACTCTCTTAGTTGGCAAGAAACCTGAGTGATTAATCACAGAAACTTTGTGAAAATAAATACTACTAGAACTGATCGCTTTCTAAACATATCTGATCTCTTAATAAAGTTTAGCACTATTCTAAAGTCTTATCTACATGACAAAATGTAAAACAAAAAAGGTTCATTTAAACACATTTTCAAGAATTTATACTAAAGTTGTATAATAAATCACTTTCTCTAATCTGTGCATTTAATTAATATAAAAATTTTGTCATGTGACCTATACATATACATATTTCATTTTCTGATTAAGCCAAAATGTGAAATTATGGCAACCAGGGAAGATAATAATGTCAAAGGAATCAAATTCTCTTCTCATTTTCTATTCTACATTTTACTAAGGAAGTTAGTTTTACTGCAGATATTAAGATTAAAATGTTCTGTACTGTCAGATATAAAGAATATACTGTAAATATACTTACATATAAATAAAATATCTGAAAGGTTACATAAAAAATTAGTAATGCTGATTACATCGGGGAAGAATTACTGAGAGTTAACTTCCATCAAATATCTTTTTGTAACTTTCTGACTTCATCTTGTTTTTATAAATTGTCTATTCCAAAATAAATTTTAATAGCAAAAAATAAATTTGCCCTTTTCTTTGATGAAAGAATTACTAAACTCAGATCAAAGGCTGAAAGTAGAAGACTAGAACTATACCATAGAAAAAAATCATTCCCTGGATTATAAAGAAAGTTACTACTTCTCATTTTTCAGAGTATAATAAAGAGCAAAGTTTTCTGAAACAGGATTTTGCTGTCACCCAGGCTGCAGTGCAGTGGCATGATCATGACTCATTGCAGCCTGGACTTCCCAGACTCAAGCAGTCCTCCCACCTCAGGCTCCTAAGTAGCTCAGACTACAGGTGCATGCTTGGACTACAGTGCATGCACTCTAGGCTATTTTTTTGTAGAGACAGTGTTTCTCCACATTGTCGAAGCTGGTCTCAAACTCCTAGGTTCAAGGCATCCTTCCTCCTCCGCCTTCCGAAATGCTGAGATTACAGGCATAAGCCAGCCTAAGAAAAGCAAATCTTCTAAGAATACATAAGCAGTTTGAAAATGGTGGCCATTCATAAGAGTGATACAATGGATTTTGGGGACTCAGAGAGAAAAGTGGGTGGGAGGTGAGGGATAAAAGACTATACATTGGGTATAATATATACTGCTCAGGTGATGGATGCACCAGAATCTCAGAAATCACCACTAAATAAATTATCCAAATAACCAAACACCACCTGTTCCCCCAAAACTTATTGAAATACATTAAAAAGAAAAGAAATTGAGAGGCTTGGAAAAAGTAATGTGTCATGCAAGTCCAGAGCCATATGGGACAAAGATGAACATTAAACAAAAATAAAGAGAATGAGTAGCACATGTATAACTCAAGAAAAGGAAGAAATAAAGCTAACCTTCCTCTATACTCAGATACACATATACACGCAGACACACATACTTTCTATTCTATGCCTTTCTGAGACGTTGGCTGGCTCACAATAATCCTATTGGCTGGTCCCCTAACAAGACTGAGTGTTCAGTAGCCAATTTGTGCTATTTGTCACCAATTCTTTGAAATAGCTTGATTAAAACTTAATCTGATTCTTTGGCCAGGAAATGTCAGCTTCCAAAAGAACAGTTGTACTTTTTTGCCCTTGATTTCTGTGAAATAGAACTGTTTAAAGCCTATGATGTACTCTAGGCCGTACTCAACTGGGATTCCATGAAAAAATTAAGCCCCAGTCAAATGTACTAAGCCCTCCATTTTATATATGAATAAACTTATTTTTCTATGCATCTAGAATGAAATTGATATGTATTATCCTTCAGAGAATTGGGAAAAGCGTCATGAAGATTATTTTCTGTTTTCTGTGATTCACAGGGGAAGAATCCCATTGATATTATATTACATTAAAAAAGCACAGTTTTTATACCAAAGAGTAAACTCAAGATAACTCAATTCTCTATTTCAAATTCTCAAATGCTTTGCAAGGGATTGTGCAGACCACAAACATATTTCTTTGAAATTATTCCATCTCTTCCCATGCTTTGTTCTACACAATAGTTGTTTCACATTTATCTCAAAACTATTCTGAAATATTTTCCTTCCTCTCCACTCAATTCCATCCTGTCTCCCATGCCAGAATTGTCTAGTGGGTTACTTATGTATAGTGCTGCAGCAGTGCCATACTTTAAGATTGCCAAAGAACCGGAAACATGAGTCTCCAGGTGCACAAAATCATCAGGAATTATGATAATTCTATTACTCTAAATACTTTTTCAATGAGAATTGAAGGATGAATTTTGTTCTGTCCCCATTCATTTCTTCCTCTCAATTTTGGTCCTTTAACTTCTGAAATGTAAATATAAATTTTTTTGCTTGATTTAATTCATTTCTGTTATTGATGACAAAAGGCTCTATCCAATATACTTTATATATTTTCTAAAAACTTTAAAATATTTCAATACTTTGCATTTTTGTGTTTTTTTGTGTACATGCAAAAAACAAAATTAACTTTTTCTGAATGTTAAATAACTTTATTAGAAAGTTATTTCTAATGAGTCAAATAGATGAACAAATGCATAGCATTCATGGGAAATAAACAGAGCATATACATTATTCTCAAACACCAGAAAAAGTATTTATAACAAAAAGTTTTATGCTTAAAAATGAGGTTAACATTGTGAAAGTAGAAATCCAGCAGATCATATTTCTTGTTTAACTTTTAGTTTAGATCCAGGGGTACACATGCAGGTTTTTTATATGGGTGAATTGTGTGTCACAGGGGTTTGGTATACAAATAGTTTCAACACCCAGGTAATAAGCATAGTGCCTGAAAGGTCGCTTTTCAATCCTTACCCTTCTCCCACCCTCCCCTCAAGTAGACCCCAGTGTCTGTTACATTCTTTGTGTCCATATGTACTCAATATTTAGCTCCCACTTATAAGTCAGAACTTGCAGTATTTGGTTTACTGCACCTTTGTTCGCTTAGGATAATGACCTCCAGCGCCATGCATGTTAATGCAAAGGATATGATGTTCTTCTTTTTATGGTGGTGTAGTATTCCATGGTGTACATTTACTACATCTATTTATCCAGTCTACCATTGCTGGGCATTTAGGTTGATTCCACATTTTTGCTCTTATAATTAGTGCCGCAATGAACACATGCATGCATCTTTATGGCAGAATGTTTTATATTCTTTTGGGTTTGTATACCCAGTAATGGGATTGCTGGATTGAATGGTAGTTTTAAGTTATCTGAGAAATCTCCAAACTGCTTTCTGTGATAGTTAAACTAATAAACATATCCACCACTAGTATATAAGTATTCCCTTTTTTCTGAAACTTCACCAGTATCTGTTATTTTTTAACTTTTTAATATAGCCATTCCGATTGGTGTGAGATGGTATCTCACTGTGGTTTTGAATTGCATTTTTCTAATGATTGGTGACATTGAGCATTTCTTCATATGCTTGTTGGTTGCATGTATATCTTCTTTTGAAAAGTATCTGTTTGTGTTCTTCACCCACTTCTTAAAGGGGTTGTTTTTTGCTTGTTAATATGTTTCTGTTTATTACAGATTCCAGATAGTAGATCTTTGTTGGATGCATCATTTGCAAATACTTTCTTCCATTCTGTAAGTTGTCTGCTTACTCTATTGATAGTTTCCTTTGCTGTGCAGAAGACATTTAGTTTATTTAGGTCCCATTTTTCAATTTTTGTTTTTGTTGCAATTGATTTTGGCATTTTCATCATGAAATCTTTGCCTCCCAGTCCTGCGTCCAGAATGGTACTTCCTAGGTTATCTTCCAGGGATTTTTAGAAATAAATTAACTTTTAAATTTAGTTAATACAATTTAAGAAAAGAAATGGCAATGCATTTTTATATAATGTGGGTTTAGTCACTCTCAACTAATATTTCACATATATTCACAAAATCCTGGGGGTAACATTGCTATTAGGTAACATTGTTTTTTTCTGACTTTTTTCACTGAGCAAAATCATTTTGTACCAATGGCTTATTTATCTTTATTACTGAGTCCTATTCCATTGTATAGATATATTACCATTTGTTTATGAATTCATATGTTAAAGGACATTTCAACTTTACCTATTAAAAATAGCAATTAAAACTAAAATGTTTTTAAAATATTATGAACATTCACGTTTTTTTCATGGACATAGGCTTTCACATCCTAATGGCGAATGACTAGGAGTAAAATGCCTGCATCACATATTAGGTGCATGTTTAACTTTTTAAAAAAGTTTTGTGGGTATGCAGTAGGTATATATATTTATAGAGTAACTGAGATGTTCTGATACAGGCATACAATGTGAAATAACCACATTGTGAAGATGTTTAACTGCTTAAGACATTGCCAAACTGTTTTCCAAAATGGTTGGACTACTTTTTTTTTTTTTGGAACCAACAGTGTAAGAAATACGCCTTCCTCCACATCCTTGCCAACATTCGATATGATCAATCTTCACAATTATAGCCTATCAATAATTATGTAGTGGTATCTTATCGTGATTTTGATTTGCATTTCTGTAAGGACTAAATGATATTGAGCATCTCTTTTTTTGCTTATTGCCATCTCTATACCATCTTTGATGGCAAACATTTTCATATATTTTGCCAATTTCTATTCAGTTAATGTGTTATTATTAATAACACAATTATATTATTATATTCTGGATAAAAGCACTCTGTTAGATACATATTTTCCAAATATTTTCTCCCAGTCTGTAGCTTGTAGCTTTTTTCTCCTTTTGTCAAACTTTATTTTAGTATCAGCGGTACATGTGCAAGTTGTTTGTATCAGTATATTGCATGATGCTGAGATTTGCAGTATGAATGTCACCCAAGTAGTGAGCATAGTACCCAATAGGTACTTTTTTTCAACCCTTACCCACTTCTCTCTGTCCTCTCTCCTATATTTCTCAGTGTCTAATGTCTCTTGTTCCAATTTGTATGACCATGTGTACTCAATGTTTAGCTCCCACTTATAAGTGACAACATGTGGTATCTGGTGTTCTGTTTCTGTGTTACTCTACCTAGGATAATGGTTTCCAGCTGCATCCATGTTGCTACGAAGAACATTATTTTGTTCTTTTTATGGCTGCATAGTACTCCATGGTGCATACATACTACATTTTCTGTATCCAATTCCCCATTGATGGTCACCTGAATTGATTCCATACTTTTGTTATTATGAGTTGTAGCTCGTATTTTATTCTCCTCACAGTATCTTCCAAATAACAGAAGCTTTTAAATTTTAATGACACCAAATTTATTAATTTTTTCCTTTTCAACTGTGCTTTTAGCTGTTGTGTCTCAGAAATCTTGACCTTTTATACAAGGTCACAAAGATTTTCTCCTATGATTTCGTCTACAAGTTTTGTTGCATTAAGACTTATTTCTAGGTCTGTGATCCATTTTGAGCTTACTTTTGCACATGTTGCAAGGCATCAATCAAAGTACATTGTTTTGAAAGTTTATATCCAATTGTTCGCAGATCAGTTGGTTTTTAAAACTATCATTTCTTCACAAAATTGTTTTTCACATTTGCTAAAAGTCAATTGTACGTGTTTATGTCTGCTTCTAAGTTGCCTATCCTGTTCCATTGATGTATTTCTCTACATTAAGGTCAACAGCATACAGTCTTGACCACAAGCTTTATAGTCAATCTTGAAATAAAGTGGTACATCTAACTATTTGTTCTCTTTTTCCCATATATTCTTTTTCCTATTTTTCAGGCAACTTTTGGATTATCTTAGTATTTTGTATAATTCAATTTTAGATCCTTTGTTGGCTAATATTTTAAGAACTTTACAATAATATATTTCCTTCTAGCTTTTGCTTTTATTTTCATATATTATACATATATTACAATAATATATTGTTATTTTGTTTGTTTAAACACTTCATATCTTTTTAACAGTTTGAAAATATCCAATTCAGTGTTTTTATTGTATTTACAAGGTTATATAACTATTATCACAGTCTCATTTTAGAATGCTTTAGTTCCTCCTTAAAAAAAAAAAAAAAGAAAAACATACCCATTAGCTGTCACCTCCCATTTCTCTCCTGAGATTGAAGCCAACCATATTCTGTTTCTATAGATATGCATATTCTGGGCATTTCATATCAATGGAATCATAAAATAAGTGGTCTTTTGTAATTAGTTTCTACACTTTGCATAATGTTGTCAAGGTTCATCCATGTTGTAGCATGCACTGGTACTCCATTTTTTATTGCCAAATAGTATTCAATTATCTGTTACGCAACATGTTATATTTGAACAGTTACGTCTACCTTTCAATTATTATTAATAAAACTACTATGAACATTTGTGTAGAAGTGTTTTGTGGATATATGTTTTTACTTCTCTTAGTGGAAATGAAAATGCTTGGTAATAAGGTATCTTCATGTTTAATCTTCTGAGTGTTTACTAAGCTGTTTTCCAAAGTGGCTGCACCATTTTACATTCTCACCAGCAATGCATTAGGGTCCATTTTCTCCACATCCTTGTCAATGTTTCTTACATGTTTTCTTGATCATAGCCATTTTGGTGGGTGTGAAATGGTAATTTTGATTTTTATTTACCTAAAAAAATGACTAATGATGCTCTTCATCTTTATTATTATTATTGCTTATTGGCCATTTAAACAACTTCATTGAAGAAATGCATATTCAAATTCTTTGCTCATTTAACATTTTTTTATTGTTCAGTTATAGGCATTCTTTATGGCTTCTGAATACAAATCTCTGATCAGATATATATTTGAAAATAATTTCTGTAAAAAAGCCAGCTGGAGTTTTGATAGACACTGCATTGTCTATAGTTCAATTTAGAGTACTGCCATCTTAACAGTATTAAGTTTTCCAATCCACGAACACAAGATGTTTTTTCACTTATTTAGATTGTCTTTAATTTCATGAAATGAAATGAAATACTAAATACTTTATTATTTTTTGATGCTATTATAAATTGAATTATTTTCTTAATTTTATTTTCACAATGTTTATTGATAATGTATCAAAAAATAGATTTTTGTGTATTGATCTAATGTTCTGAAGCCTTACTGAACTCATGTATTAGTTCCAGTAGTTGTATGTGTGAGTACATGTGTTTCTTAGGATATCAGGATACATACAAGACCATGAAATCTGCAAACAAAGATAGTTCTGTTACTTTCTTCACAATCTGGATACCTTTTGTTTCTTTACCTTGCCTAATTACCCTATCTGGTTCTCCAGTGCAGTGGTAAATACAAGTGGTTAGAGCAAATACCCTTGTCTTGCTCCTGACCTTAGAAGTAAAGCATTCAGCCTTCACTGTTAAATATGAAGTTATCCATGGGTTTCTTGTGTATGGCCTAAACCAAGTTAAGGAGGTTGTTTTCTATTCCCAGTTTGTTAAGTGTTTTTATCATGAAATGGTATTGTATTTTTTTAATGTTTGTTGCCTATACTGAGATGATAATATGAAGTTTATCCTTTCTGCTATTAAGACGGTTTATTATACTAATTGATTTTCAGACATTAAACAAACCTTGCATTTCTAAGATAAATCCCACTTGGTCATGTTGTATGTGGTATAATTTTTTTTTTCTGAGACAGAGTCTCATTTTGTGACACAAGCTGGAGCACAGTGGTACGATCGCAGATCACTGTAGCCTGAGACTTGAAAACTCAAGTGATCCTTCCACCTCCTGAGTGGCTGGAATAACAGATATGTGCCACGACACCCAGCAATTAATTTTTTTTTGCAGTGACAGGGTCTCACTATGTTGTCCAAGCTGGTCTCAAACTCCTGTGTTTAAGCAATCCTCCCACCTCAGCCTCTTAAAGTGCTGGGATTACAGGAATTTGTCACTGCACCCAGCCTGTATACACACTTTTTATATGTTGTTGCTGGATTCAGTCCAATTGTATTTTGTTGAGGAACTCTTTTTTATATGAAATTCTAATATTCAGATGGTTTATCAATCTGTAGTTTTCTTTAATGTCTTTGGTTTTGGTATTAGAATAAACATGACATTATAGAATGAGTTAAGAAAGTTCCCTCCTTCTGCATATTTTGGAAGAGTACAGGAAAGATATTGATTCTTTGAATGTATGGTAGAATTCACAATGAAGCCATCTGGGCCTCGTCTTTTCTTTGTGGAAAGTTTTCTAATTACTACATTGATATATTTAGTTGTTTTAGTTCTCTTAACATTTTTAATCAAGAGACAATTGAAGACGAAATATGCAATTATATTGCCTTTAGTAATTATCTTTATATTACCTTTATGTTAATTATGTTTTTCCATCTGGATTCAAATTATTGTCTAATGTCCGATAAACTTCCATTTGCATTTCTCTAAGTCATGTCTTCCAGCAGCAAATTCTCTGTTTCTTTCTTTTTTATTTTTGAAAAGTCTTCATCTTCATTTTTGGAAAACAGTTTTTTAAATATAAGCTTTATGTTACTGCTTTTTAAAAAATTTCATCACTTTGTCATCTCATTGCCTCTGGCCTCTATTATTTTCAGAATTTACTATTAATCTTATTATGATTTTCTTGTACATGATGAGTTGTTTTTCTCTTACTGCTTTAAAGTTATACTTTTTCTTTTGACTTTTAATATTTTTACTGCACTGTATATGGTTATAATTTTATTTTACATTTATTCTACTTGGAGTTATTCAGCTTCTTGGATGTGTAGATTAATAGGTTTCCTCACATTCAGGAGGTTTTTAGCCATTTTTTTAATAAAATGTTTTCTTCTGTCCCTTTCACACTCTCTCCTTTGGTACTCTCATTACATATATGTGGATTCACTTAATGGGCATCCCACATTTCTCTGAATCTCTGGTGGGATTTTTTCAAATTTCTTCTTTATTTTTTAACTTCTATTTTAGGCTCAGGAGTACATGTGCAGGTTGGTTATACAGGTAAATTGCGTATCACAAGGGTTTGCTGTACAGATTATTTCATTACCCAAGTAATGAGCATATTACCTGATTAATAGGTAGCTTTTCGATCCTCACCCTTCTCCCACCCTCCACCCTCAAGTAGACCCCAGTGTCTGTTGTTGTTCCCTTTTTTGTTTCTATATGTACTCAATGTTTAGCTTGCAATTACAAGTGAGAGTATTTGGTTTACTGTTCCTATGTTAGTTCACTTGGGACAATGACCTCTAGCTCCATTCATGTTGCTGCAAAGGACATGATCTCATTTGTTTTTGTGGTTGCATAGTATTTCATGCTGTATATGTACCACTTTTTCTTTATCCAGCCTACTGCTGATGGGCACTTAGGTTGATTCTCTGTCTTTTTTATGGTGAATAGTGCTGTCATGAACATACATGTGCATGTGTCTTTATGGTGGAATGATTGTATCTCTGTGAATAGGTTTTCATTCTTTTTTCTCTCTGCTACACACATTGCATCATTTCTAATAATTTATCCTCAAGTTCACTAATTATTTCTTTAACACTGAAACCAACTATTGAGGTCATCTAGTGATTTTTTAATCACTCTTATTTCACTTTTCAATTTCAAAACTTTCATTTGAATCTTTTAAACAATTTCTATCACTTTGTTGACATTTTTTATTTGATGGAATAAAATAAAAATTTTATCTTCTCTGGGGCTAGGACAGGGGAGATGGGGAATTGTTTTTTAATGGATATAGAGTTTCAGTATTGCAAGATAAAAAAAAGTTCCAGATATTGGATTGCTCAATAATGTGAATATATTTAACACTACTGAACTATCCACTTAAAAATGGTTAACATGATAAATGTTATATATATTTTAGCACAACTTTTCAAAATTTAAAAGCTAAACATATCTTTCATGATCTGACCCATCTATTTTCTTTAGCTTCATTTCTAATCATCTCTGGACCCTTCTCTGAACCCTGTGTCCCAGCCATCCCAAGCTAATTACAGATGAGTTCAACCATAACCACAGTAAATTTTAGAATATTGTAATCATTACAAACTGAAACTCTGTACTCATTAGCTGTCACTCACCAATAACTCCTTACAGCCCAGTTCTATGCAACCATTAATCGACTCTTTGTCTCTATAGACTTGTCTCTTCTGGACATTTCATATTAGTGGAATCACATAACGTGATCTTTGGTGACTGAGTTCTTGTGGAATATCCATACCGTGGAATATTATTTAACCACAAAAAGGAATGAAGTACTGACGTGCTTTTGCACAGATTAACCTTGAACCCCTATTTGTGTTTCATGCCAAAGATTTGAAGTCTCTTTCCCCAGGAAGTATTCATTGACACCCTTAAGATTTAGTCAAGTGATCTTTCCAAAAAAATGTCTTTCCCTCTATCGTAGTCTTTAATTAGCCAGTGTATCTCCAATAGATTGGAACCATAAAATGTTACACAAAGTATATGAAGATACTTTATTAACTTTTTCTCATAAGATCTCATCAATATAAGGAGAGATGGCTCCAATTAGCCCAATTTAGAAACAGACATATCAAGATTATTGTTTCTCAATCCTGGCTTCACAATATAATGACCAAAAGAGCTCTTAGAAAATCAATGCCTGTTCATGTCTTTGCCTACTTTTTTATGGGGCTGTTTTTTCTTGAAAATTTGTTTAAGTTCCTTATAGATGCTGGATATTAGACCTTTGTTGGATGCACACAACACAAGTTTACCTACGTAAAGGACCTGCACATGTACCCATGAACTTAAAATAAAAGTTCAAAAAAAAATTAATGCCTGGGTCCCACCTCTGGTCAATTGTATCACAATCCATGAGTGGGAGGATGGGGATACAGGAGCTAGGTACTAAAACATCAGTACTGTTTAAAAGTTTCCCAGCTGACACACAGTCAGAATTTAAAACTATTGAATTTAAATAACTACAGAATCTAAACAACAAAAAGTCTTTAGTCATCTACTATAATATATTGCATATGTAATTACACAGTACTGTAGTCATTAGGTCATGACTTTTATTATTTTTTAATATATCTACTCTATTTCTGAACACTTTTAATTTTTTGACCTTAAAGCTGGAATTTATAGTAAATACATAATTGCCCTGAAATCAACCACTGTTTTGGCCCTCTAAACGGAACAGTTGCCTATCTCTCATCTTTTTATTTTAGTTGTCTCTTCTTTTTTGTATATCTGTTAAATTTATACAGTTCCTTGATTGCAAGGAGTATGACAAATTATTCTCATTATAAACTATAATGCCATTTACCCAGTACAATTTTTGGATTATTCAAATTCTGTCAAACCTGGTACTGCATATAGACTGCATTGAAAAGACATTTCCCTAGTTCTTCCAATTATAAGAAAGGGTAAACAGGGAAGACAAAACTTTTTTTTTTTTTTTGAGATAGAGTTTCGCTCTTGTCACCCAGGCCAGAGTGCAGTGGCGCAATCTTGGCTCACTGCAACCTCTGCCTCCAGGGTGCAAGGATTCTCCTGCCTCAGCCTCCCAAGTAGCTGGGATTACAGGCACCTGCCACCATGCCCAGCTAATGTTTGGATTTTTAGTAGAGACAGGATTTCACCATGTTGGCATGCTGGTCTGGAACTCCTGACCTCAAATGATCCTCCCACCTCTGCTTCCCAAAGTGTTGGGATTACAGACGTGAGCCACCACACCGGCCAACAAAACTTTTTAAACTTCTTGGATGTTTCTGATAGCATTTTACCCAGCTGTTAACTTTGCCAAGAATATATATCTTCAGTATTCTAAACTAACTTGTATCTTTCTCATTATGAAATTTGAAAACCTTATTTGGAGGAAAATTATTATACAAAAAATTAAGTTTCTGATTATAAGACATCTCCAACAAACACATTTGAAGATTATAAATGAGCTAGAAGACTGGTTTCTCTATGTTAAGATATAACAAAGTGTTGTTTTATCCTTATAATGACAAAGGCTATTTAGGTTAAGGATTGGTTAAATATACAGAGGATGACAGAGACAACAGGGAAAGGAAAATGGCACACATATACCCAATTTTTTAAATAAATTTACATAAGAAAGTATAAGCAGTACAGACAGGAAGGATATTTTTAATAATAACATCTATAACAATCCATCTTTAAAATAAAGAATGTTTATAACAGCATATTAGACTTTTTATAACAAAAAGGTGGACTTATTATTACAGTACAGATATCTCCTACCTTAAGAGAGAATAAAATTACCCCCTAATGACGTACAGTAAAATCTTTAGACCTGGGGCATACAAGTGATAAATATTCACAAAAGCCTAATCTTAACTTGGTATTGGATACATGGAGTGCCATAGGCATGACCATTATAATATAGGAGTCTCTTTCCATCTTTCTTTCTTCAGTTTAGCATTTTAAAAAACCCATGAGTTAATTTATACAAGATTTATTAGTGTTAGAAAAATGAAAACTGTTTCAATCTATTACACACTCCTGACCTTGAGAAACCCTTTATGAAGCTTTCCAAATTATCTCCAATGAAAGGCATGTAACAATGTTTACATATTTTCTAGACTTTCTTTTATTTTAGCTTTGCTGTGCTCTTTCTGACGTTAATAGTTACATAGAAGAAGAAAAAAATTGATCCAGAATCCAATATATTTTCTGTTTCCTAACCTGTATACCCTTCCAAATAGCTAGTGTTATGCAGCCCAAGTGAGGCAGAGCTGGACCCTAAACAGGTGGACACATCTGTTCCAGTCCATCAGACTTGACTTACACTGTGTTCTGTATTCATTATGGTTTGTATCCCAAATTATAGTGTCAATCTATTCAGAATTAATATGTATTACTCTACCACTTGTTACAAAAATTTCAGTTTATTTATTGGACCAAATCCTGTCCTAATCACTTAGGCACAATTCCCACTGAAAACCTAAAAGACAGAGTGTGTCCAGATGTTATATTTTCACATCATGTCAAAGATATTTTTGCATAAGTGAATAATACTGCTAATCCCAATGTGGATTCTTTATGTATCAATAGTGAAAATTGGTTTGAAATTTTAGGTCATTGATTTGAATCACTTGTAATTACTTTTTCCAACACGTTATATCCTAGTATGTTTACTTTCAGTATGAAGAGGAGATTGACAAGTTATTTACTTCACTTAGAATGAAGCTTATATTGTTAATCCTTGGGAAATTATACTTTTAGTTCCCCTTTCCCTTTTGTATTGGGTAGTTTTAAAGACTGCGGGTCCTTGAAGTCACAAATCTGTTTTATTATAACATGCTGAATCACTTGCGATGGTTAATATTGTCAACTTAATTGGATTGAAGTATGCAAAGTATTGTTCCTGGGTATGTCTGTGAGGGTGCTGCCAAAGGAGATTAACATTTGAGTCAGTGGGATGGGAGAGACAGACTCACCTTCAATCTGGGTAGGCACAAACTTTAATCAGCTGCCAGCATGGCTAGAATAAAGCAGACAGAAGAAAGTGGAAGGACTAGACAGGCTGAGTCTTCCAGCCTCTATCTTTCTCCAGTTCTGGATGCTTCCCACCCTTGAACATGGGACCCCAAGTTCTTCAGCTTTTGGACTCTTGGACCTATACCAGTGGTTTTCTAGGGTCTCTCAAGCCTTCGGCCACAGACTGAAGGCTCCACTTTTGGCTTCCCTACTTTTGAGGTTTGGGGACTTGGACTGGCTTCCTTGCTTCTCAGCTTGCATACAGCCTATTGTGGGGCTTCACCTTATGGTTGTGTCAGTCAAAACTCCCTTTCGTATATATATATTATTAGTCCTGTCCCTCTAGAGAACCCTGACTAATACATCACTTCACTGTCATTTTCTCTTTCCTCTTCTATGTTCTCTGAAGCTCACTAAATATGTGGATTTTATGGAGGAGAAAATTTGCTAATTCATAATTATTATGTAAAGGTTAATCTGGCTAACAACCTCCAAATAACTTTCCCACCAGCAATGATTTTCTTCTATTTTTTTTTTCCTGGTTGATTTGGAGATAGACAAGCCTCAGAAGCTGATGAAAATTAAAAGCAAAATATTTTTTCAAAAATTAGTCCAGAAATTTGACGGAAGAAAAAGGTACTAAGTAATATACTCCGTAGATATATATGTTAAGTTTTCAAAACCACAGAAAATAAAAAGGACAAACAATAGCCGACACTAGTGAGTATAATAACAAAATCACAAATCCATTTCCCTTCCACTCCAAGGTTAATTTAGAAAGAAGAGGAAGTTGCATTATCACGTTTTTAATCAGCAACTCCACTTCCCTACTATAGCATATGAAATGGCAATAGTGCCTATGGCAATACAAATCCTATTAACTTGAGGTATCAAATATGAAGAAATTAAGACACAAGTTGAAAACAAGATCAGAGAAGAATGATCAGAATTCCCCTTATAAAAAAAGAAAGGCCCCTCATCTCTGTGCCTTTTTTAACTTCTTCTTGGTTGCAACACAAAGGAAATGTTCTCTTCAGGTGTTACTGATTGAATGCCAGGCACTGCCCAATAACTCACTTCAGAGTCAATCATGCTAAGTATACAAGTCCTGACTAAATTATTTGAACAAACTGCACTGCAATTATTAGACATGTTATGAGAAAATGTGAACAGCTTGACCAGCAAATTTCCAATACATTTCCCCCCTTAGGCAAGCCTAAAACTTAAAAATAAGACTCCAGAGACTCTGACATTCTTCTCATCACATAGCACATACCAGCAGAGAATAAAAAGGAAAAAGAAAAAGACATGAACATTTGAAAACGCCTTTTGAATCTTGCAGGCATAAAGTAGAAGTATATATCATTCTCTCAGACCCAGAGTCCATGCAGATACACATTGAAAGACATGCTTTGTACCATCATCCTCAGCTGATGTGTCAAAGTAAAAGAATTCATTCTCACCTTTTCAGAGTGTCTGTCATTAGGTACATTAATATGGATGAACTAGCAAAAAATCACAAAGTAGTAAGAGAGGTGAGCTTAAAGGAATAAAGGCTTTAAACTAGATTTAAATTGGGCTTAAATTTGAGAACTAAACTTGGGGTTTTATAATTACCTTTTTTTCTCTACTTGTCTTGGAAGAAATAAATTTTACTAATTAGATTTTCTATTTACCAGCATTTCACTAAACATTCCTTAAGCTTTTCTGTAAGTGAAGGAATGGAACTGATGTGGACAAGTTAAGGAAGATTTCTTTTTGCTGTCATAACATCCCTTATTTAAATGCATCACATTTGACAGTAGAACACAGACGTATTTGCTTTTCCAATTCATTCTGTAATATAAATACTGTTCATTCACAATGTTAAGTAGCAATCCAAATGCATTTTATTACCAAAATTCTTACCAAAAATGTCAATAAGCATAGACATTTCTATAACATTGAATATTCAAAATAAGTTTCTGTTAATTCATATCCCATTCCTATACATAATCTTTATAACACCTAGTTCAATATTTAAGTCATAATTGTACTGGATTACTGTGTATCGTTACTTGGGAGAAAACTGTCACAAATACACTAACAATGTATTTAATATTCAGGAAATAAATTTGATATCGACTTTTAAAAGCAAAGAAAATAATGAGAGAACAATATAATGTTATTGATAGGGCAACAGCACATAACTTGAGATTTTATTCAAAAATTTTCTTAGGTGTCAACCAAGATATTTCTGTTACTGTTGAAATTTTAAGGTAAAATTATTTTATCAAACCACTACAGAACTTATGTTTTGCTGACCTCAAATTTACTTAAAAAAGAGAAAAGAACTTTATATTTGTTGACTTCTTGCTATTTTTTAAATCTATCAAATAGTTTTCAACTCTTATATTTCATAATTAACATAAGACCTCAGTGTTAATTTTGAGGTTTCAATCTGAAAAATGAGTTCATTTTAATGTCTAATCCGAAGAGCTACTTTTAGCAAGAATTATAGAATTACTCAGAAATATCTAGTAAACTATATTTTAAATATAGTTGCATCTGATACACCAAATATTGAACAGATGTACAAATGTTACATTTCTCTTTCTCTCTCCTTGATTAGGGGCTTTAGAATATCTTATCTGGATCAAACCCAAAATTTTATTTTAGACAATTTTATTGTGTTAATTGCAGTTTTAAAGGTGGTCAAAGTGGCTGCTTTGGCCATAAGGATGTGGCTACTAACATGGTGACAGAAGAACAAGAGGACTCTTTGAGATATTGAGACCTTCTACAACACCTCCATCGAAGAGAAGCCCCTCAATGTTGCTGACCTCATCTGAGGGACTGTCCCACTACCTAGCCACAGCCAGAGTTCCATCTTCGGGCAGGGGCTGAGGAACACCAGGAGGGGGAGAGAAGGAAGCTAAGGGATGAACATCGTGTCATTTTCTTCTTTCAATAAATGTCAATTTTTGAGGCAAAAAAATTATAAAGAACTTATAAAGAAAAAAGTTTAATTGGCTCATGGTTCTGCAGGCTGTGCAGGAAGTGTAGGGGCATATCCTTAGATTCTGGAGACACCTCAGGAAACTTACAATCATGTTGGAAGGCAAAGGGGGAACAGGCATCTCACATGGCCAGAGCAAGAGGAAGTGGAGGGATGTTATACACTTTTAAACAAACATGTCTTGCAGGTACTCACTGGCTATCAAGAGGACAGCATCAAGGAGGTGGTGCTAAACCATTTTTGAGAACCCTCCCCTGTGATCCAGTGATTTCCCACCAGGACCTACCTCTAACATTGGGGATTACAAATACAATTCAACATGACATTAAGGCGGGGCACAGATCTAAACTGTACCAATAGTATTCATCACCTTCTAACATATAATAAAATGGATTTACTTACTATACTTATTGTTTATTGGCTGCCTCACCCCAAGAGGGCTGTGCTTTTTGTCATTTTCTCACTCATGTATTCTACACACCTAAAATGAAGGCTTGCCTGTTAGAATCATTTAGTTAATATGTGTTTATTTGAAGTGTTGAATTAAAATTTTTATTTGCAGTAAGTCCAAAGTAGTTTATGGTAAGTAACACAGATCTTTAATATTTTTAGTAAACGTTTAATGGGGAATAATTTTAGATCATTATTTTTGATAATATGGAGAGTTATCAAATAGACTTAACCCAGCTTTCTTTAATATTACCATTTTACATAATCATGGTACACTTGTCAAAATGGAGAAATTAACACTGGCTCAAGGCCATTAAATGACAGACTTCATTCAGATTTTACCAGCGCTTTCATTAATGTCCTGTCTGTCTTCCAGGATCTAGTCTAGTATATCACATTGTCCTTCACCATATGTATGTCACTATGCCTTCTCAACTCTCTTAACAATTTCTCGGTCTTTCCTTATATTTCACAACCTTGGCACTTTTGAAGAATTCTGGCCAGATAGAATGTCACTCAATTTGAGTTTGTCTGTATTCTCATCCTTAAACTGGCTGATTGGGTGTTCGGGAAGACCACCACAGAGGCGCGATACCCTTTTCCTTACATCAAAACAAAGGGTAGAGGATATCAACATGATTTGTCACTGGTGATGTTAACCTTGATCTATTGGTTCACATGTTGTCTTCCAGGTTTCTACACCATAAAGTTATTGATTTCCCTTTCCATACTCTAAGTTTTATAAGCAATTTCTTAAGTCTAGTCCACACTCAAAAGACATGAAATTAAGCTCTACCTCCTGGATATGAGCATCTACATATTTTTTCTGGAATGCACCTACAAGGAAGACTGGTTCCTTCTCCTTTATTTATTGTTTATGTAAGTATGAACTATCTGTATTTATCATATTCTTTGGATTATAATTCAATATAATTACTGTTTACTTTGTTGCAAAAATAGTTCCACCTTTGGCCATTGGGAGAGTCTTTTGAGTTTGCTTCCATTCATTAAAATATTAAGAAAATTTTTTCACTTACTCCACAATATTTCTGAAAATTTCCATAAGTGTTTATTACAAAATAGTCACTCTTTTTCTTAAATCCCCCACAACACCTACCACAAAACATTGTATCTAGTACATCTTTCCTGAGGCTTCAGTAGTGGAGTAAATCACTGCACAGTACAGAAGGTAACTTAAGATGGTTTCAAAATGAGATCCCCTCAATCACAGTCAGTGTGACCACTTTCTCTCTTAACATTCTGCAGTCACCTGCGGCCTCTTGATTCCTCTTGAGTTTTCTCACAGTTGTCCTCCCTTTTGCGAACCTTGCAATCCCCCAAATATATAATTTGTCTTTTAGATAGGCAATTCAGCTTTCTCCTTGTTTACAGTAAACTTACAGATAATTCCATGGGGCTTTATATTTTGCAATAAACACAAACTACCCATGTATTTTGCTGTAGAATTCAATTTTCTTCCATGGGAATAGAATATGTTGTTAGTTGCAGGTTGAAATTTTTCCCTCTTATTTATAGTTTGAAATATTCCGTGAAAAGGAGTCTAAAAGAATCTGCAGCAAGAAGCCAAAAACCTATGGCTTCCTAAAAAGATTTTTTTTAAAGAAAAAAAATATATATGGTCTTTTTAGTTCAGCGCTAAAGAGATAGCTTAGCAGAAGTATGTGGTAGACTGTCTTGGAAATTAGTTGTCACAGTGATTTCTTCAGATATATAAAAGACGGTCACTGGGTTTTTTATATATCTATGGCCTTTTCCTAATTTTCAATGCTTAGCACTGCAGCAAAGTAGCATGGAGTAGAGAGCTTACATATACCTCAGTGAGGTCTAAATCTTTCTAAATCACATTTCCTGTTTGATTCAATAGATTTTTCCCATAAGACAGACAGAAAGAACAGCCTAGTGGGAACATAGGATGGGACAAGCTTAGAAAAAAGTGCAGACTGAGCAACTTTCAAAGATTGATGGAGTAATTCTTGGAGTGGATTATACTCTAAGATTTATTGCAAGCCAAACTGGCAAAAGGAAAATAGGTCTGGGAGAGATGCCAAACAGACTGAGTACTAAGGTGAAGATAAGGTCAACTCACAAATAAGGGAAATATAGGCCAGAACGTAAAGACTTTGTGTTTTTAAACTACTTGGCAAGAATGCAGGAGATGGATTTGGAATTAGATTTTCTTTATGAACTATTTTGGAAATATTGTAGAGAAAAGCATCCGTAACCAAACAAAACTATTTAGTAGAACCACGAATGCATGACAACATCCTACTAGCAGTACCTAATGCAGCCTACACAACTTCCAACCAAAGTGCCTATAAAAATTCTGCAAATCATGAAAACTCACACACAATTAAAAAGTAAGACTGAGAAGCAGCCTAAAGACAGAGTAAGGATAGATTGTCAGTAGCTTATGGTAGTTGATTTGGATTGAAAAAATTTCATCTGATTTCATTTAATGAAAAGTAATGATGATCTATAAAAATGAAGAAAGCTGGTTCTTACTCCTTCAATGACATGCACTTGATACAGAAAGCAAGGGTCTACACACAAAAGGTCTCCCAGAAACCATGTGAGCAGAAGGTGAAAACGACTCTTGGAAACAGATTACATGCTGAGATGTGCAGCTCACATTAAAGTGGTTCAGGAGATTTTAGGAGAGCCTAAATCCCGTTAAAGAGCCAAACAAGAAAGGAAATGAAGCTCTCTCAACTACATGCTAAACATCCCAGTTTTGTATGTGCTTCTAAACACTTAAGAACTATGGCAAGCAAAGTATGATACTTGGTAAGTATTAACAGTACCGGAAACAAATGTGGTTTTAACTGTTTTACAGGCCTCCTTGAGTTACCTGGAACAGTACGCAGGGATGAAGGGGAAAGGGCTGGCACGTTTTTAAATTTGGACCCTGTCAGAAAACTCCCCTCACTTTTTGGAGCAGCAGAGACATATTTACCACGTGACTAATAATACTGGAGTTACAGGACCCTTTACTCTTTCGGGTCGCTTCCAAAGCTCCATGCCAAATTTTATATTCATAAATTTACATTATTTTTTATAAAGGACTGCCAAAGTTGTATAAGCCTGAAACTTCACAAAATCTTGATCTGCTTCTGGGAGCAGAGAAAAAGTTTAAGGCCATACGTCATGGCCCTACCCAACAAACACACACAAGTCCTCTCTCTCCCACTATATTAGTGGTCATTACTATATTGAATTTTAACTCAAACTCCAAGGCAAAGGTCTTTTCGTTTTGTAAGAAGTAAAAGTTTAAGCGTATTTCTCCTACAGACTTCTGTGATTTATCACAGCCCCTTCCCATGTGTCTTTTTATTATTCACACAGTGCCCTTCGTATGTTACGTGGATATTAGTATGTTTACTTTAAAGAATGCTTTTTAAATTATGAACAAAGAGATAGCTACCTGACCAATAGCAAAGAAAAATGTAAAAATTATACATAATTTCACCTCTCTGAGATAACCACTACTAAAATGTATTTCTCGCCAGTTACTATTTAGATTTATATTTTTCATTGAATTATATTTTGTACACAATTTGGTATACTATCATTTTCACTTAGCATTGGTTGTCTGCTTTAAATATTATTTTTACATACTGAAAAAATATTCTTTCACATAGATACAGTCTAATTTACTTAGCCAGCCTCTTATTGTTGATTACTTAGGTTGTTTCCACTTTTTCTTTTTTATAAATAAAGCTCTGTTGAGCATGCCTAATTGAAATTTTTTTTCTAATTTTTCTCTATGAATATATTCCTAGCAGCCAAAAGTTATTAATTTACTTTTATTCCAGAAATATGCCAATTCAAATCCAAAAACAGTAAGAATTTACACACTTTAATGTGTATTTATTACTACTCAATATTAATCTTAATTATTTATTTGAATACAATAATTGTATCTGTGATTTTTTCATCCATATTTATTAAATTCCTGGAAAAAATTAAATATAAAATTATGTTTTGGACTGTTTATTGTCTTATAAATTGGTTGATCGTATTCTTTCATAATGTAACGGAACCTTTATATTTTCATATGAATGTTTTGACAACTCCATAAATTAACTTGATTGTTCTCATATCTCACATATTCTCATATGTGCTCCTAATTTTTCCTTTGCATTATCACTTTATAATCTTCTTTGACTTTTTAAAAATGTCTACATAGTCAAATCTGTCTTCTTCTTTGTAGATTCTTTATATGTCAATGCAGGATATAAGGTCTTTAGAAAAATTCAGTGGTGAAATTCCCTATAATTTGCCTGAAATTCAGCCCTTCTCAAAAAATTATTCAGTGTATGCTATGGTTAAGCTGTTTGTTGTTCCCTCCAAAATGGGGTTGAAACTTAATCCCCAGCACAACAGTACTAAAAGGTGGGGTCTTTAGAAAATGATTGGGTCAAAAAGGCTCACTCTGACTGACAGGATTAGAATCTCTTAACAGAGGTTGAGAGGGCAAATCCGTCTCTTGCATCCCTTCCATCATGTGAGAACACAATGTTCATGCCCTCCAGAGAACACAGCAACAGGACTCCATCTTAAAGCAGAAAGCTGCCCTCACCAGACATTGACCTTGCTGGCCTTAACTGATTCTTAATCTTGGACTTCTCAGCCTCCAGAACTGTGCAAAATAAATTTCTAATGTTTACAGATTACCCAGTTTCAGCTGTTTTGATACAACAGCACAAACGGACTAAGACAGTGTATGTACCGTTTGAGAGTATATTACGGGGATGCTAAATAGTCATTGTTCTCTGTTATATTACATGCAACAAGATAAATTAACAAATCTGAATCATAACTCATGATTGCACATATTTCTGAGATAAGAGTTAATTTTAAGCTTTAAATTTTATTTTTAATAATCTTGTCACTTTAGAATAGTTTGGGATTTAAGAAAATGTTGCAAAGATAGTACAGAAATTTCCCACATACCCCACACCCAGGTTCCTCTATTATTAACATCTGATATTAGCATCTTGCATTTGTCATCATTAGCTCAACAATATTGACATACTGTTATTAACTAAAGTACATATTTTATTCAAATGTCCTTATTATTATTTTTTTAACCTAATGTTCTCCTTCTATTCCAGGATTGTATCAGGATGCCACACTGTATTTAGTCATCACAACTTCTTCAGCTCCTCCTGCCTTAACACTTTCTGAGACTTTGTTTTAGATGACCTTGGCAGTTCTTAGAAGTGCTGGTCAGGTGTTTTGCAAAATGTTTCTCATTTGGGATTTGTCTGATTTTTTCCTCATGATTAGTACTGAAGTTAAGAGTCTTTGAAGGAGAAGACAACAGAGGTAAAGTGTCATTCTTAACAGATCATATTAAGGATGCACATGACACCACTGTTGTGTTTTGATCTTAACCCCCTGGATAAGGCAGTGTTTATCAGGTTTTTCCAATATTAAGTTACTATTTTTTCTGCCTTTCCATACTGCATTCCTTGGAAAGAAGTCATTTAATGCAATCCATAAGAAAGGAATGTAAAGTTATGTTCCACTTCCTTCGGAGCAGACTATCTGGAATTTCCTATGCAAGAGTATATTTGTGTATTCTTCTCCATTAACCTATTTATTCAGTCATTTGTTTATATCAGGATGAACTTACAGGTATTTATTTGATATTCTAGCATGACTAAATATGTTCATGATTGTTCAACATGTTCCCGTTTTGGCCATTTTAAGAGCTTTCAGAAGGCTTAAATGTCCCTTGGACATACCCCATACCCTCATCATTGGGTGAGTGATCATGTATGTATATGGGTCTTTGGTTACTTCTTTAAATTTGGCACCACAGGATGCTCCAGGATTATATTATATATTTCCTGCCCCACAAGCAGTCATTTCTTCAGGAAGCCATGGTTCTTTTCATTGGAGGATGGTTTTAGAAACAAGGTCTAGATCCCAAGTATGCTTGTTGCTTCTGGAATATCTTGTTTCTTGGCCCTCTCAGATAACAGAGTAAAAGAATATATGTATGTATATCAACCAGCGTATACACATATATATGTAAATATTTCTATATGTATCTATTTTTATCTATATTAATCTAAATATGATTCATACTGATATCTCCAACTCTAATAATTCATTACCTATCTTATAGCTACCTTATAGGTAAGAAATGCATCCATGCTTCTCCCCCCTTGTTTGTTTGTAAACCCCCACTTCAAAAGTGAGAAACCTGGCTCTCACCTTCAGCCGTCTATTACTTAATTTTTCAATTCCAATATTCATGTTTAGTTGGTTCAAAATCATTAATCCATATTCCCAGGGAAAATAACTTTATCAGCTTCTGAGCTCATACAGTGCTTATAGGCTTTTGCCATCAGTCTTAGTTTCCATTCATTTCCAAAGTTGCTTAGGGTAGCATTCTTTTTCCACAGTGTCCTTTCATTTGTTGTTTGTATTTTTTTTTTCTGAAATTGTAATAGCCCTCAAATTTCCTAGAGGACCAAGAAAAGCAATGTTTATTTGAACAATTATATATTTTGCTTCTTTATAAACATGAAATAAATACCTTCCTAAATTCAATAACAGACTTAAAAATTGAATACCCAGAAGAATATGTGTGCTTAATTTTATCTTTAAAGGTCTCAGAAGAAAGTAACTACATGCCTAACCATTTTTCTTGTTTTACCTTACTCTCTGACCCAAAGCTAAATTCGGATCTCAAGCACAGTAATTTATTCTACAGTGTCCAATAGTAGCTATCCCAGCTTCCTTTCATTGGTTTTGATTTCTCTTCAAGTTAGTAAATCATCCTGTTTATATCTTATTTATTTTTAGGATATCTCAGTAATTTTCATGAATTAGCAGCATTAAAACATAAATAAATAAACCTGAATGATTGAGCCTCCAAAGTTTTCAACATATTGAAGTCTTCATGTGTATATATATGTACCTAAAATATGTGCTCAATGAAGACACACCATAAAAAAATAAATTCTCCAAAATTATACGCTGTGTGCTTACTCTGGATAAAGCATGCATGTTGGGATATATATAATAATCAATCCTCAAGTTCCTACAATTTAGTTAAGAAAATAATATTAAAATAAAAAAAATAATTTACAGCCATCTGTGGTGGCTCACGCTTGTAATCCCAGTAACTTGAGAGGCTGAAGCAGGAGGATTTCTTGAGCCCAGGAGTGTGAGGCTGCAATGAGCTGTGATAGCCACTGTACTCCACCTGGGCAACACAGTGAGACCTCAGCTCTAACAGAAAAAATTTAAAAACAAGAACTAAGTCTACATGTGTGTTAGTTTTCATGCTGCTAATAAAGACATAGCCAAGACTGGGTAATATATAAAAGAAAGAGGTTTAATTGACTCACAGTTCCATATGGCAGGGTAAGCCTCACAATCATGGTAGAAGGCTAATGAGAAGCAAATTCTCATCTTACATGGCAGCAGGCAAGAGAGTGTGTGTGCAGGGGAACTCGCCTTTATAAAACCATCAGATCTTGTGACACTTATTCACTATCATGAGAACAGCACAGGGAAGACCCAACCCCATAATTCAATTACCTTCCACAGGTCCTCCCATGACATGTGGGAATTATGAGAACTACAATTCAAGATGAAATTTGGGTGGGGACACAGCCAAACCATATCAAGATGGCTACATAAAAAAGCTAATGAAAAAAGCTAATGGGTATATGAAAGCTAATCGAATGATATTTGGAATGAGGGTAAGCAGTATTGATTGGGAGTATTCTGGACGGTTTCACTGTGAAGATCCATTTGTTCTTTAATTTTACTAGCATTCATTAAGTACTTTTGACATGCTGGAGACTATACTAAATGCCAGCAATCTAAAGATAAATGAGACACAGTCATTGACGTAAGTAACTTAAGTCTAGACCTGATTGTCTCATAGATATGACATTAAAAGTTTGGTAAAATTGGAAGAGGTATAAAGACAGGAGAAAGACCCTGAGACATTTTATAGATATCCGATTACAAAATGATAGTTCAAGAACAGTAAGCAGATCAACCTGCAAAATGTCAAAAGTATCAAAATATAGAAAATGCATAACTCCAGGTTGAACTCTAGGCAGAATACAGAAAACTCAAGACATAGTTCCAATTTTATTAGACTTTTAAGAATGAGTAGGGTTAAAGAAAAGAATAGCAGGCTCATTACAAAGAAATAATTATGTATATATAGATAAAGGTGTGAAGGCAAAATGCATTGATAAGTAAATGGGATAATCTGTCTGGAGTGAAGAAATTAAAATTTGTTTTAGGACTAGAAAAATAAGCTGGAGCCAAAATGAAGATAACCTTACATGACCTGATGAAAGTTGTAGAGAAATAGTTGCCTACACTTGTCTAGTTGTCTGACACACAGAATGGTATTCGAAGGAGGAAGGAATACAAGTTAAGATGATTTCCATGAACCCAGGCACAAAGTAGTGACTGTGAGGATAAAAGAAAGGAATAGGCATGGTAGCTATCAAAAGAGTTTACTGCATGAAATGTAATTCGGAAGTTTGAGTCTAAGTGCCTAGAATACAGAATTAGAAAAATTAGAAGGTAAAGTTTTTCATTAAAAAATGTCATTTATAAGGTTTAATATTATATCCCTACAATACCATTGTGTAAATATACAGCAGTGCTTGTTCTAAATATAGATGAGGAGATAGGAAGAAATGATTTGAGACAGACTTGGAAATCAGCTTCATGGAGGTGAGAGTTGATACTGTGAGAAAGGAAAGTATAAAGAGAGATGAGAACAGAAGTACTTGGACTAAACTTCAAATAATACCAACTTCTGGCAGAGAGCAAAAAGAATGAGCCAAGTAGAAGGGAATAGAATCCAGAATTGACACTGTGTCAAACTGCACTGATCTACCTCTTCAGGACTGGGAAAATTAGAAATGAGCAGATAAAAATCAGAAAACTGAAGTAAAATTAAGTCATTTGCTTTTCTTAAATGTCTAATCAAGCTTTGTCTGTTTTTCTTGACCTGATATTTATAGAGTTTCTCAATAAGTTCTAGTAGTTATATAAAGTCTTTTTTTTTCTTTTTTTTCTTTTTTGTCTAAGGACATGAAATATGGATGAATGTTTAACCAAGGACTTTACAAGGCAAGGGGTTGTTTGTTCATCACAAGTTACAATGAAACTAAACAAAAAGTTATTGACTGTCTTCCATTAATTAAAGCAGTTTCATCTCCTACAAATACCCACTAGATAACCCCGAATTTATTCTAAAAACTTCAAACACTTCAGTTCACCAACTTTAGCCGGATACTGGCCATCACCTGAACACACTGAATTTTTATCTATTCCTGAAGGACACAGCTAACTCCCCTGGTTTTCCTGCCTAGCTAGCTTTGTTCCTTTCACCTTTCTCTTTCCCCATCTCTTCCTCCTTCCCATACCTATTCTCTTCTCTGATTAAATTAATTGTTAGTAACATTTACTATCACTTTCAAACTGACTCTTTGAGCACCTTTATTTGAGTCAAATCAGTTTATTAAGTGCGAATACAAACATTCAATGAACATATATTCTGAAACTGCATGTTACAGGGCACTGTATTAAGCTACAGAAATACAAATTTACAATGAAGAGTTCAGTCTACTGCAGGATATGCCATATTTTCTGAATTCAGTTTGAATATTCAGATAGCTACGGCCCTACAAAAAGTGTTTCATGCTGGTGGAGGCTAGGGATGTAAGACCTAGTCTATATTCTGTAGCTAAAATTTGAAGATAAAACTTCAAATTTTAAGTTCAAGTTATAGTTCCAGGGGGCCGTTAAGAGTCATCTGTCACACCTTAAAAACCCTAAACTCGATAGCTTGTTAAGATCCTCAAGTGACTGATAAAGGCTGGACAAATCAGGATGCTATTCAAAGGACTACAGTTTGATAAAGTTCATGGTTAATGCAAAAATGCATGGCTAAATTTTGTTGCCTAGAATGTTACAGACATGGTTAGAAACATTTCGTGATTAAGCCAGTCATTTCAAGCCATATTGCCAATGGTTTGCAGTTTCTAAAATAAAAACGTGTGTTTCAAATCACTTTAATCTAAAATACTCTGTGGCCTTGCTAATTATTTTTTAACTTCTTCTTTTCTGTTTAAATAAAACAAGATAATAAAATATTGTTATCCTAAATTCTTATAAAAGTCATAATACTATATCTTCATTTGTTATCAGTGAATCATTACAGTACTGGCAAGTAGATCATATAATTGTTATATATCTTGCCAATATCTCAAGTTATTTCAGTATTTCCAATTGCTAAAGAAAATTCGATCTGAAGAATTGTTATTGATAGAAATTTTGTCCTCTACCAATACTGAAATATGTCATCTATACATAACTACTGTTTCCTATAAAATAAAAATGTTAATAATTTCCAGTTCTTATTTGTTGTTCTTTTACATAAGCTAGGAGTAATTATTTTACCTGAACATTTTAATCTTATTTTTACTCCTAAATTTTTACCAGTTAATAATGTACATATAGTGGTTCTAATTGGTATGGTTTGTAATTATGCATATTTAGATTAAACAAGACAAATGACAGGACTGGTAATGGCATCATATTAAAAATATAGTACATTTAAAATCTATTTAAAAGTATAATTATAAAAAGATTGAGAGCTATTTACAAATGTTTTCTAGGTATAGATAATCACATTTACTAAAGGGTATTACAAAAATCTCATAAGCAAAAGATATTGCAAAGTATTATTTAGAGAAACAATTGGAACTCAGACTTCTTAATAACTACTTGCTACTGCTGACCAAATACAAAATGAGTGTAATCTCCCATGATTAATTGCTTCTGTTTTTTTCAAAACTGTATAATTGAGAAAGAGTGTAATCAATGATATAAATGTAATACTAATGTATTTTTTATACACAACTTTAATGGCTTTTATTCTAACTTTTCCTATACGTAAGAGCAAACTATATTTTCAAAAGATCAAATTTTTCTTGCCCTGATCCCAGGTAAATTGTAAGTGAATTTTTTTAAATCACATCAAGCATAGAAATACATATTAAGATGAAAAATTAAAACATGTTTTATTTGATATTCTTACTGAATTGAGGTGGCAAATGTGTTGTAGAATATAACACACTAAACAAATATAAAAAGTTGTTATTATATCTTAATAAAAGCCTAAGGTAAACAAATGATCTGATTTCCTGTATTTTGTGCATTGTCTGAGCTACTACAGAAAAGCACTGGTCAGGGAGTTGACTTCTGCCTGGCTGATTGATGCACCCCAATCTACATCACCCTTCAGAATGAGCTTAGTAGCTCACCAGGAGTACTACTCAGGAGCCATTGACATCTGGTTCAATGACCCTTCATCACCTCTAGTCCTCTCTTAAAACTTCCATTAAATGAGGTCAAATGCTGCCTCACAGCCAGTTAGTAGCTCCCATCTGAAAGTCACCCAATTTTCATTTACAATTTGTTAGTCATTGATGATGTATTCTTCATCAGTGCTCTTATTATAGCTTCCATTTCTTTTAGTGTCTTTTCTCCACCTGCTCAGAGAACTTCTGACTGAAAAAATCAAGTTGATACCAAAGAAAATTGAATTCACTTCTACCTTTATCCTTTAAGATTTCTTTTCTTTCTGGGTGATAGGTGATAAAACAAGATTTCCAACAACTACAAAGCTCTCCTTTCTGTGATTGATAAATTTAATATTATCCCAGAATACCTGTTTAATTTTAAAAAGCTAATCGAAATCTATGCTATCAGAAAGAATTTATCAGGTAAACACCATTTTTTTTCAAAATAAACTTGCGTGTTTTTATATCTTGTACTCTGATTACCATAAAAACAGACGATAACACATAAAGAATTATTTCAAAACATTAGGGCTTTCTTATTCTGGGGCAAGCAGAGAAAGCTGTAAGAATACCACATAGCGATTGGTATATAGGTTATTATTGCAAACAATTTTTATACTGATCTAAGATTCATTATTGAAGCACCTAGCATAAAAATGTTTACAAAATAAAAGAGCTCCCTCTCTGCATAAAAATGATTTCCGTATTTATACCAGCAAAGATAAAATTTATGATGACTCTCAATTTTAAGGCTCTGAAGCCTGCACTCACAGTCAATTGCACGTTTCAACCAATGATCTCCAAGTGCTTCAATAAGGGTTATTGAAAGTGTTTCACACAAGAGCAAATAAAAATGACCTATCAAAATCATGCAGCAAATTTCAAATGAGCTCATGAACTAAACACTATTAATGCATGTGTATATATTTGTTTTAATGTTTACATTCTGGTGTCTACTTCCTCACTTTTGAGAAATTAAAGACTACTTATATTAAGGAGCACCACAAAATTATAGCATATGGTTAATTGTTCATTTTAAAGGACACAAATATTATATATGAGACTCATTTTTTCAGATTAGCATGCCATTAAGATATGTATGAATTTGTTTCAAGACATAGGGAGTGAAAATCAGTTGTGAAATATAGTGAATTCTCAAATATCTGTTTGAATGGAGAAAAGAAAGTACATGAGTTGTTTAAACTGGCTCTTTTAGGTATTTATATTTCCCTTAAATACTTTTAACTACATTTTTGTGTTTTGATGTGAAAATATTTTCATCTCAGAAAGACATAATTAGTCAAACTGAACTGCAAAAGCACATTATAAATATATGATACGAGAATAGCAAAACACTGGTAAGCTTCTCTGTTCACTCCTCATTCCAATTCCATCCCGAACCCTCTTCTGGCCAGAAGGGAATAATCTCTCAGACAAAGGAAGTACACTCATACTCTTTCTTTCTAAGCTTTCACATTTCCTAGCTTATCCTGTCCCTGTAGAGAAAATGATTTTTACATATTTTTGGTAGTAAGTTAATCTTTAATTCAAATCTTTCAGGCTAATAACTATGATTGAGGTAAATGCCGCTGTTCCAATTCCACCACAGTTTATATAATACTGTACTATTACAGGTAGAGTAATGTTCATTTCTGCATCGTTGTGAGAAGGAACTGTCATCTATTTCCTGCTGTTACGCTCAGTACTGTGCCTAGTGTAAGGTGGCACTCACTGAGTGTTTTAAAACACATGAAAGAACAAACAGAATGAGATATAATCGAAATTTACATTGGCTCATCATATCTGCTTTGACTTTGTTTTTCACAATAACACTTCCAAAGATGGCAAAGAAAAGCTATCCCTGCTGCATAATCCACATATATTAGAAGCAGCAGCTTAACGTACCGCTAATATGTATGCAATTTCTACAACATAATGCCAAGCAAAAACAAATAGTAAAGCTGCGACCAGAGTAGGTATTTTATATAGTGCAATGCTTGATTAAAAGAAAACTTCACATTTATCTATACAGAATTCTAGTGTGTGTGTATATGTAGGCATTGTTATGATTCCATTTCATTATAGTACAAGTACATGTATGTTTTGATTTTTCTTATTCTATTTCTCCTGCAATTGAGGAAACTCTTCCCTCTATCCTTCTACAGGGATACCAGTAAGCAGACAACCCAGAATCACATTCATAACACAACTCCAGGAACCCAGTGGCCACAGAAAAGCCTTCTTTCATTGTGACTAGTTTTAGGACCTCTGGGATATTAATTCATCATTGCGCCCTCTCATCACTGCATCCATTATGCCTGTCCATAGCTTACGAAGAGCAAAGAATGACGCAGACTGAAGCAATAGCAGGAGATTACCAACACAATGACTTTCAGTGTGGGAAGGGAATTGTCGATATCGGCAGAAATGACTACAATCTGCTTTAGAAATATCCGTGTTGCTTTGGCCTTTTAAGGCTGCCACGTAAGTGAGATTAGTAATATTAATCTGTTCTTCAGCGAGAAAAGTTACTGTATGTGGAAAATTAAATAGGACCATCCATTTTAGAATTGAAATGCTAAGCCAAAACCTTCTTCTGCAGCCTCATCCTTTTTCTAGAGAGCGGTACATGTGTCAATGTTATAGGAAAGCATCCTTGCTCTCTTCCTTTGTTTGGATCCGGTTTTACAAACAACCGTAGTATCTATTTCCTTGGCTTACAAAACCTGTGAACAAGCACAGCCGAGAACCAGCCATTTTATTCTTCCTTCAAAATGCATGAAAATATCAACTGCCTTTTCCATGCTCCTCCATAAAACACCAATGGACTGACAAAAAGCAAATGAGTGTGCCCAGTTAACCAATAAATGCAGGATTTTTTTTATCATGTTCCTGTGAGTTAACTTGCAAAATTCCGAAATTAGCAACTAGTCTTTGAATGAACTAGAAACACAATTTCGTCTCTCACAAATGTAGACGCTTTGTGCTAACAAAGATTTTTCTCTGAACACTGTTTTTCACTCTTTGAAATGAATGGTAATAAGTAGGGGCTGAAAAACATGGAGCTCACTTCTTTTTGGGATGGAAGCTGAGCGCCATCTCCTGGTAAAATGCCTTCATGACACTCCGAGCATTGTAACTCAGGAATAATAAAAGGGCTGTAATGTTTTCCTGTGTTGTTCTTTTTAGCACCAAAGACTGGTCTTGACTTTTGAAAGAAAAACTCTTAAACAGTCACATCATATCTGAGGAAAGCAATACACTAATGCAATAATCCCAAGGTAAAGCACATTTCTAGGTCACTGAATTTATTATCTTTTTTAGACATTTAGAAGTTTTATTTGTTTAACTATAGTTCTATGCATTTTCTTTGAAGAGTACGTCGCTGGGGTACACGAGGATGGGGAAAAACATCTACTGAGCCTCCTTCCTCTGCATGTGGATATTAATAGCTCTTATATTCGAAATCCATTTTTCCCAAATTCTTTTATCTATTTAACTTCTTAAATACATTACTAAAATTTTATCATTCTATCAAGAAAAAAACTGCAATATAGTCTTACTGGTACTACTTACTGATACTTACTGGCACATTTGTCTTTATTTAGTATTTTATTCTATTACCTATATAGTCAACTGGGACTGAATCCAGCTATGGATTTGTGCACCAAATTAGCACTTTCAATATTTTTCCTACAGTAAAATTCTACTCTTCATCCCTAGGAAAACAGCCATACAACTGTCTTGCTTATTCCACATTACTCACATGGGAGTATGGTTACAAAAACAAACTGTATACATTGAAATCTATTTGTTGGTCCATTCTTTATGTTAGCAAAAAAAGAAAAACATCCTAGATATGTCAATATATTAAGGATCAGAAACTAAGCAGATGGGTAACTTTTAAGTAAGCATAAAAAATAAAAGTTATGATTTGTTTTTCAGTTGCTTTTCCAAATGGGACTTCTATACATACAAAGAAACATGTAAAGTTTTAGATCTGAACAAGAAAATTCACTCTTACAGTGGATTTACCTTGCTATCATTCTAGAGTCCAAGCCCGTCATAATAAGTGCAACCATAAATCCTTGGTCAGTGACTCTGAACCTATTGGCTTCACAAGGAAGCATTTCCAAACCATAAATATAGGCTGATTGAAAACCAAGGTCGTGTCTGCATGATGGTTTATAGAGCTATTTAAGGAAAGTGTCTAGGACTTAATCCAAATGAACAGGAACAATGTCCTCAAATGTAAAGTATCTGATATGGAAATATTTAAATATATAGAGTTTTTAAGCTATGTTCTCTTCATTTTGTGGATGAAAGACAGTGGAGAGAAAGATAAATAACTAATTTTAAATACCACCAGAAAAAGTTTGAAGAAATGAAAAAATAACGATGTTTAAAGGAAAGCTGGAGTATATTTCTGGGCATACATTATCACACTGTGAGGGATCACTGATCCCTGTCCTCTCCAGCCCTTAAATTCCTTGTGTTATTATCCCTATCATTATTCCCTCATGGAAATGTCAACTGACCTCTCTGACTAGGTCAAATTGCCCTATTATATGCTTCATAGCACATGTATCTCAACTTTCATAGCTTTTATCACAAATACAGTTTTATGTCATTATTTGATTAATTTCTGTCTCTTATATTGAACAGTACACTTCATAAGGATATCATTATATTGTGAGTGACACAGATATGCATGGTGTTTAGAATAGCGATTGGCCTCGATGAATAAATGTTCAGTACATAAATGAATAAAAGAATAAATGAAAAAACTAAAGAATTTGACAGTGATTCAAGTTTATATCTTATTTTGGATTTGTATCTTTATGCATTATATGTGAAGCTCTTGCTCAATCTACAAATAAAAATCCTAGCAATAATAAATGGAGTTGAGCCAAATTCTCAAGAATGTAAGATGCTCTTTTGAAATTAATTAGGTTCTTGAGGAAGCCTTGTAAACAATGTTAGGTCATTAAGTCAGTAGCATTCCAATATTCTCATAGATTATGTCTTGTCCCTTTCAATCTTTTCCCTTATTGCAATATGTCAGATGTCTGACCAACTTTTTTGTTGTTTGCATGCTAACATTAGCAAAGATAATAAAGTTTCTATTTTATGTAAAATGCACTGCTAAACTAAACTCAATACTCGAAACAGATGAATGACATTGACATTTGCACAAAATATTGCTTTCATAGTCCTGAGGCAGAGGCTGAAATATTTTAAAGCAGTTAAGGGTTAGCAGCATTTTTTTTAAAGCTAAAAGAGAACAGAATTAAACAGAGAAAAAAGAGCTTGTTGAGTAGCAACTATTGCATTGAAATGTCTTACCAGATATATTCTTATATGCATGTGCCCATGCACCAGTGACGATGTAAAATATACTAAATATGTGAAAGCCATTGTGCTTGAGAAGGGGCTAGCAAAAATTTTTCCCTAGAAAACTAGATATTAGAAATTTTAGGTTTCATGGCCATATAGTTTCTGTTGCAACAACCCAATTTTGCTTTTCTAGTGTACTAGGCAGTACACGAACAAACAGGGGCAGCTGTGTTGCAAAAAATTTTTTTGTTTTTTTTGCAAAAACAGGCATCCAGTAGGCTTGGCTCACATGCTACATGATCAAAAGAAGTAAGGCTCTTCTTACTTAGAATTTCTACAAATGAGAAAAATATGTATTAATTTGGCATCAAAAAAACTCCAATGTCAGTGATAAGGTGATTTGCATTTAAACAAATGGGGAGAGGATATAACATTTTTGGGAGCATGTCCTAGCATGCTCTCTGATGGCCATCTTCCATTTCACCTTTATTAACACAATGTTTCACACCAGCCTCCAAGAGATTTATGAAATAATCTTTACTTTCACCTACTGAAAGTCCTTTGGATTAATAATTTTCAATTAATTTTCTTAATCAACTTCATATGTTTTTTTGAAAGTCTAATATGTTTACCTTGTTTCTCTTTCAACTGATTCTCTTCAGCATTTCACAGCCAGTGATATTGCCTCGACCTGGCCCTCAGTACTTTTATCTGTCAGACTCATCAGCCTGTTTATCAGACATCATTCATTCTCTGGCAGAGTATATGACTTAGGGACTGCTCAATCCACTGTGGGGGAAAAAAAAAGATGATAAATTCACAAACATGAAATCTTGGCTTTTCCACTTCTGTATTTTCCAGTTGAGACCTTGATAGTTGAGAGCCCTGTATCTGCATAAATTCAATTGGCTCAAAAGAGTTAGGCAAATAACCTGGTATTTTCCAGCATATTACAGTCACATGTCAAAGATAACCTATGACACTCTTTCATGGATCTTTGAAGAGTCACTTGATTTTGTGTCAATGTCTTTTCTGGGGCCTTAGTAATGAGGTCTTAAAAAGGACCCTAGAAAGACCACAAAAAAGAGACAAGAAATGACTCCTTCTGGGAATGCTTTAGAAAATGGCTGTTTTGGGAAAGGATTCAAGAGACTAAGTTTATCTTATGAAGAATAGATGACCTGTGAAAACATAAGTATGGCTTTCATAGAAGGGTTGATAAAAGATCTAAGTGTAATCTGTTTCTCATATTTAAAAGGCCAAAACTAAAGAACCAACTTAAGAGAAAGTAAGGAAAAGTCTGTGTGACTCAAGATGCATCTCCAGAAATCTTGTCCAGAAAAGATTTAATCAGAAAGTCTTTTCAGACAAAACCTAATTTCTATCAAATTAATGTATAAACATTTCTACTCATTTTCTACTTTTAAAAGGCTTAATTTCTATTAGCTAATTTCTCCTAACTTAAATTCTACTAAGAATGGAATATGTCTACCAACAAACTTGAGATCATTTTGATATTTAAATAAAGAATCCCAGCTTTCCCAACACATAAAAGAAATCTTTTGTAACTATGATCAAACATTTCTTCAAAACATTTAACCCAAATGTTTAGTTTCTTCCTAGCTAGTGAGCTTTGGGTTAAATGTTTTGGGGTTAAATGCTTTAGCTAGTGATTATGATTGGGTTTGTGATTATAGACCTGATTTCTAGAATGGCTGTATATTAGTCAGCTATTTCTATGATGATGCTGTGTAAAAACCTTAAAATCTCAGTAGATTACAAAACACAAGGGCAATATCTTATTCATGTATCTGCAGATGTTCTCAGCACCTCTGCTTCTAGAGGTCCTGCTCAGGTCAGCTCCAAGTGTTTCTCACTCCAAGAGCCTGGTCAAAAGAACACAACGACCTGGAACATGCTCTTGTCATGGTGCAGGACAGGAGCACGGAACAATGAGAAGAAACACTCATTGCATTTGAAAGTCTCCACTCTGCACTGACACTGAACTTCTCCCTATATTTCACCGGACAATGTAAGCCTCATGGTCAGGATTGAGGTTAGGGGATGGATGAAGTATGCTCCACCTACAAGGAAGGCTCAGCAAGGGTGTGGAATAGTTGCAAACAACAAACACCATTTACTGCTCACTGCATCAAAAATCTATTAAAATAGACTTTGTATAAACTCTTAAAGTCAATATCCAATGTTTACAAAAGAATTTTATGGCAAGAAAATATAAAAGCAAGCGAAAAGAAGACACCCACACGATGAATTGCCATGAAAGCCAGGCAAAGACTTTTGTGTTTGATAATGACAACTCTAAGGAGCACAGAGAGCAGAGAGTTATTGCAGCATGTAATTCCTTCAGCCTGAGCTAGTGTTTAGAGAAGAGAGAAGAAATGCAATTTCCATTTTACCGGGAAACTTTATGACAGATTTGTTTTTTTAAAAAAGAGGAAAGAAACAAAAATATTTTCAAGATGCATAGAGTGCTGATGAATTAGAAGAGCCATTTGGGCATACAAAAAGATGGCAAGTTCAATTTGGGACACATAGAATTTGAGGTGACATCATCTCATAGGAATCAGAAATCTACATGTGATCATTAAAGCTGTAATCAAAAGAGTATGGAAAATGAGGAAAGAGTACAGAGCCATAGACGGAGGTCTGAGTAATGTCCAGTCTTAAAAGTGGGAACAAAGGAAGACGATAAACACGAGAAAGGGAAGAAAATCTTACCAGTGTATCCTAGAAGAAGGTATTTATGAGGCAGCCTGGAAAATGGGATCAAGTCGACAGTGGCATTAGAGAGACCTGGGCGATGAATCCAAACACTGCCTACCCAGGAAATATTGGAGAATGTTTCCTCACTGAGCTTCAGTTTCCACATAAAACTGGCCTAATAGCATCTGTTGAACAGTGAGATTTAGAGACACAGCACATTTAACAAATAGAGTAGTACTAGCTAGATTGTGAAGGCAGAAAAACAAGACACTTTGTCCCAACCCTCCAGTAGGCCCTTAAGACAAAAGGTAGTGAATGCCAGTTAAATGATTATTAATAATCAAGTATTACAGTTCCTTTTACTGATATGATAGGCTTTCTAACTTTTTCCTAATTCCTGCTCATTCTTTAGGCATCAGTTGAATTGAAAGCCTTCCCTAATGCTCTGAATTATGTAACCTGTTATTCTCTCTCAAAGTACCTCATTCTCCTTCATAGCACTTATATTTCTTTATTTATTTGTATGTTTCCATAATGTTGTCTTCCTTATTAGTTAGTCAACAGAAAAAGTCATGCTGTTTTCTTTATATTGCCTCCCCCTCAGGATATAATCATGTCTCTTACTTCAGAAAAAAATTAATGCTATTAGAGGCAAAGCCTCCCCACTTTTCACTTTACTGTACTATTTACATTTTTACTTCATTTCACCCTATAAAAAGTGCATTTCCTCTGAATCAAAGTTAATTCTTTGTAGTTCTCACATGTGCTGATTTTATCCTGTAAGACTTTGTAGTCAGTCTCTCTCTCTCTCTTTTCTTTCTCTCTTTCTCTCTCACACAACATTGGCAATCTCTTCTAGATCATTTCTAGAGATGAAGAGCATTTTAGCATGACTAGTCTTTGTCATCTTAAAATAATTTCTCCTCCCAATTTACTTCCCTCCAGTCATATGCTCTTCCCGTTGTTCTATCGCTCCACTCCTCTTAGAGCACTCTATGGTTACTGTGTCTACTTCCTGGCTATTCATCCTTCCTCAGGACACTACGATGAGGTTACATCCACAGGTTTAACAAAACTGCTATGGCAAATATCACCCATGATTTCTTGATTAAAACAAAAATACATAATCTTTTCTTAACTTTTAAGTTCAGGGGTACAAGAGCAGGTTTGTTACATAGGTAAACCTGTGCCATAATCTGTATCTGTACCCAGGTGTTAAGCCTAGTACCTATTAGTTATTTTTCCTTATTCTCTCCCTCCTCTGTCCCCCACCCTCTGAGAGGCCTCAGTGTGTGTTGTTCCCCTCTATGTGTCCATGTGCTCTCATTTAGATTCCACACCTGACAATACCATTTGACAGTTAACTGCTCCATTCTTTTTTTATTTTATTTTATCTTACTTTAAGTTCTGGGATACCTATGCAGAACACTGTTTCATAGGTATACATGTGTCGTGCTGGTTTGCTGGACCTATTAACTCATCTAGGTTTTAAACCCCACATGCATTAGATATTTGTCCTAATGCTCTCCCTCCTCTACCCCCCTGCCCCCCAACAGGCCCCTGTGTGTGATGTTCCCCTCCCTGTGTCCATATGTTCTCATTGTTCAACTCCTACTTATGTGCGAGAATATGCGGTGTTTGGCTTTCTGTTCCTGTGTTAGTTTGCTGAGAATGATGGCTTCTAGCTTTCTCCCTGTCCCTGCAAAGGACATGAACTCATTCTTTTTATGGCTGCATAGTATTCCATGGTGTATATGTGCCACATTTTCTTTATCCAGTCTATCATTGATGACTGCCCCATTCTTAAAACTCAATTTCACTTGACTTTTGAAATGCCACTCTCTCCTGCTCTCTTACGCCTGATAGTTTCTACTTAGTTCCCTTTGCTGAGCTGTCTTACACTCTTCTTTAATATTAGTAATTACCAGAATTCTGTTTCTCCTTATTTTAAAGGAAAAAAGTCTTATTTCTTAATGACACTGTGGTTTCTAATACACAAAGGTGTATCATGAAAGAGCTGCCAAGCAAGGAAAGGAATTAGAGCCACTGTCTAAAAATTGCACATACATCAACAGCCTTTCTTGTCTATGTGTCTAATGGTTACTGAGTATATGTTATTCATTGATCATAAAAAAAAATACCATGCTTATATTTCTAAACCAGGTCATTATAACCTGTATCTTACATATAGACCAATATTTTCAAAGTCAGCTAGATATATACCATATGTTTGCTTCAAAAACAGTATGTCCAAATGAGGGAATGTGTTCTCTTTCCAGGGTCCACAAGGGGGCGTAGTTTTAAGGGCAAGAACTTCCTAGCGCCATGCCCCCTCCCATCTCTCTCCATCCGGGAGATTTAATGGTTTATGTTTGAATCTCTTGGGCACGGGAAGAAACTAAGAGTCAGTCACTCCAGTGGAAGTTCTAAGGAACTCCTTTCATTGGCCAGGGGTCTTGCAGAAGGTGAGCATTCCTCCCAGTTTAAAATCGCCTTCTTCCACACCCCTTCGGACTCCATGTTTGGGTCCTCTTCCAGGAACACTCTCGCGTTTGTGGAAGCTGTTTTTCTCTATCCTGGATTTTCCCTCTGGAGTCCCCCTCAAACATTCTCTAGTAGAAGCCTGTCTTCCCCTCGTAAACTCCATCTCTCTCTGTTCCCTTCCACTCAGTGTGGAAGCTGCTTTCCTCTCCTGGATTCCGTCTTTCTGGATTCTCTCACTCAGCCTGGGAGTTAGCCATTTCTTTCTCTCTCCTTCTCCTGATTCTCTCTCTCTCTCTCAATAAATCACTTTCTACAAACACTTTCGAGTCCGGCATTTACTGAGCACTGCGCTGTGGTCCCCTCTCTCATTCTTGAGAGGGCAGGAGGCCAAGAACCTGGAAGAATGTCCTCTCAGGGGAGCTGAGGGCACCCTAAATCCCAGAACCTCAATATTACATTTTGGAGAGACAGCCAGGAGAGGGGTACACCAGAAGAGGGGTACAGCCAGGAAAGAGGTACAGCCAGAGAAAAAGATGTCAAAATTGTGAGTAAAACCGACCCCATTCTGTCCTGTCTCTTTGAGAACACCTGAAGCGGCCATAGCCAGGCAGGGCTGTGAGGAACCTGAGCAGCGGCGCCTCAGAGGCACGACCCAGCCCCTCTTAAGAGGCGCGGCCCAGCCAGAATTAAAATCGTAAGTTTTTTACCTTCAATCTCTCTCTCTGCTTTCCTCTCCTTCTTTATTCTTCAGATATTATCTCTGGGACCGAAACCTGAGGGAGCCTGTGGGGCGGAGCGGGCAAGCACGGCCGGGGCTCATTCGCTACTTGCCGGCAGTTAACAAGCCAAGCCTGGGGGGCGGAACCCAGCGCACAGGTGTGGGCTGGAGAAAACAGGGGGAGGGGAGAGGCACTTCCGGAGCCTGTGGGGACCAGGGAGCGCGGCAGCCTGGCGCATGACTCTAGCAGGCCTCTCCGGCAGCAGGGTAAAAAGGCTCCCCAGGGCGTTTGCCTGCCAGCCACGGGTCCCTGTGTGAGCAGTAGCTCGGGAAGTGGCCCAGGCATGCAAGTGGTTCTGACGGGGTCAACATGGCGACCGACGCCAGCAGCAGGTGCAAACCCGGCTTTTAAACTGACGGCAAGCGGCTTTTTTTCCTCTTCCGGTACGGCTCTGAGGGAAATCTTTCACTTACTGGTGGAATCAGATTCCATGAGTGAATTTTGCCAGATTCAGCTAACAGTGAAGGCAATGGGCATAAACCACATTTCTGTGGCAAAGAGTATCTTTGTAAGTAAAGGAAGTTGGTGGTCCCTGAAGTCGAATAAAATGAAGAAACTTGATTATATTTCATATTCTATAGAAGAATTAAATAATATTAGTGACCAATTCCCATTTTAGGTTTTTAAAACCTTATTCCAAATAAATTTTCCTATTAGACTCGCATGTAAATAAAATTTGTAAATGCTAATTTATTCAGGTTTAGAATGTATAATTATGGTCAAATAAAAACTATAAAGTTCAGATTAATGTATTCTCTGAGACATTTCTAGAGTTTACTAAAAAGTGAATCCAGTTGCTGCTATTACTCTAGCACTTATTACAAGCGAGACATTTTGCCATGTACTATCCATGGATTATTTTCCTTAATCCGTATAAAACCTTGTGAGTTAGATATTGTTTTATCACTATTATTCTCTAATATAATGAGGAAACTTAGGCATAGAGAGAAAGCAAGAGTTTCCCTAAGTATGTTCAGTCTGAAGTTCTAACAATCCTGTATCTACCAAAGTGCTCACCTCTACTTTGATATTTTCATTTGTCCAACTCATTTTATATTGGCATCTCCATTTGGGTGTAATACAACCACACTGATTTTTAAACTATTTATAGTTCTTGTTTTGGTTAAAATGGATTAGCTCTTAACGTCTTGTCTCCTTTATGTCTTCCTAGTTGTTAAAACTAGTCAAATTTTACTGTACATATTACCATGCTACTCATTTTATTGGCATCCAGCATTCAAATTTCATAGAATATAGACACAGTTTATCTCGTGCAGTATGCTCTAAAGAAAATACAAACCTGATCTTAGAGCTATTAATGTTTGTATTTAAAATTAACAATTAAATATTTGCTAGAAGTGACTATAGCAAATAAAGATTGGAATCAACTGAGGCAGATATAGAGACAGATGACAGACAAAATTATTCTAAAAGCATGGTGCAATCAATTAACCCGAATAAGATAATTTTGTTTACTCATTCTTACCTTAGATATCAACAGTGATAGTAGGTTGCCTACTAACCTTTAAACAATGGAGCAAGCAAAAATATTAGCTATGATATTTTCTCATAAGGTTAAAAAAAAAAAGCATGCTAATTCCATGTGGAACCTAATGTTAAAATCATCCATTCTGAGAATCTCTCACATTTCCAAACAGAACCCCCAAGCCCCTTTCACATCATTCTTTCCTGTTAAGAAAGTCATGAGCTCTTAAACACTTTATTTTTTTTTTTTTAATTAATTAATTTTTTTTTTTTTGAAAGAAAGGAAAAGAGGAAAGAAAGTGAGAGTGAAAGAAAGAAAAAAAAAAAAGAATGTACGAGAGAAAGAAAGAGGAAGAAAAAGAGGGAGAGAGAACAGGATTCTTGTTCTACTGCCCAGGCTAGAATGCAGTCTAAAAATGGGTATTGAAAACCTCTTTTATGCCAATAATTGTGCTTAACAATGGAGACAGGAAGGAATAAGAGATGAAAATAACAAACAAGCAGCCAACCAATATTTTATTTAAACCTGTGAAATGCTATGCAATTGCTGAGGAGTGATTTATTTCCAATTATGCGG
>CAUYLG010004402.1:0-21337 GCA_963573385.1 Cacajao melanocephalus | reverse complement strand
TTCTAGGTGGTGTAATATGGTATCTCAAAGTGGTTTTAATTTGCATTTCTCTAATGATCAGTAATGATGAGCATTTTTTTTCATGTGTTTGTTGGTGACACAAGAACAGAAAACCAAACACCGTGTGTTCTCACTCATAAGTGGGTGTTGAATAATGAGAACACATGGACACAGGGAAGGGAACATCACACACTGGGGTCTGTTGGGGGGTTGGGGGCCTAGGGGAGGGATAGCAGGGGGTGGGGAGATTGGGAAAGGATAACATTAGTAAAAATACCTAATGTAGGTGACGGGGAATGGAGGCAGCAAACTACCATGGCATTTGTATACCTATGTAACAATCCTGCAGGATTTGCACATGAACCCCCAGAACTTAAAGCATAATTTAAAAAGAAAAGAAAAAAATAAGTGAAAAAGGAAAAACTGTCATTAAAGAAGCAGGTTGGTGAAAAAATGTTAACTGTGAGGTGATGGATATGTTAATTAGTTTTTTAGTGGTGACCATTTGACAATGTATATGTATATCAAAACATCAAGTTGTATATCTTAACATGTACAATTTTTATTTGTCAACTATACTCAAGAAAGCTGAAAATCAGGCTGGGCACGGGGTCCCACTCCTGTAATCCCAGCACTTTGGGAGGCCGAAGCAGGTGGATCACGAGGTCAGGAGTTCAAGACCAGCCTTACCACGATGGTAAAACCCTGTCTCTACTAAAAATACAAAAAAAAAAAAAAATTAGCCAGGCAGAGTGGCGGGCACGTGTAATCTCAGCTACTCTGGAGGCTGAGGCAGGAGAATCACTTGAACTCGGGAGGTGGAGGTTGCAGTGAGCCGAGATGGCATCACTGCACTCTAGCCTGAGTGACAGCAAAAGGCTCTGGCTCAAAAACAAAACAAAACAAAAGGAAAAGGTAAGTTAGAATTTCTGGATTGGTTTTGAATTTATTTATAGCTTTCTGTTGATTCCATTTACCTATTTGGCCACAGATTATATTCCTCCTGCCCTAGAAAATTCTTCCTGAACGGCAGAATTACATATTTATTATCCAAGTCTCTCCTATTAGTTGCCTTTCCTTCTATTTATCTCTGAATAAATATCTCTGACAAAAGTCTTTACAGTTATACCTGACCCCAAAATTGTGCAACTTTAACCAAGGCAAATATGATAATACTAATCCTTCCCCCTCAGCTATGCACAAAACTCCTGAAGCATCTACAAGGCTTCACTCAAGTCTTAATGAATGGATTTCAGTGTGCCAATCAGTAAGAGGAAGTTTGAACTTAGCAGGAATATTTATTGAGTATTTCCTATATGCTAGGCTTTGCACGCAGAGTCATTTTCCAAATGACTCAGTGAGGTAGGTGACATTGTAATCTCCCTTTTATAGATGAGATCACATAAATAAAAAGGAGTGGAGTGAGAATTTGAACCTAGATTATCTGACAAAAGACCATCACCTTAATCATATTTCCATCTATGAAATCTCCTCCACTGTGACCTTCAATTATACTGATCCATCCTCTGATTTATCACACCCACTTAGCATGTTGTACCCTGCTTACATTTATTTTAAAAAGAGATAAATAATTCTCTCTTCTACTGTGCTTCAGCTGACCAAACATTTTCCAAATTGATAAACCTGTGTGAATTTTTCCCAGGAACAAGTCTTAGGGAGAAAGCATGCATTAGTGTTCTTCATATTTATAAATATTAGGTTGTTCGTTTCCTTTAACACATCCGCCTATTAATTTTTTCTAAGTTCTTAGCATCAGAGGATAACCTTAAATGAGTGACATTTTCAGGTGCTTTATATTCTAGGCTTTAGGATCAGATGTTGCCATTTTCAGAGACAGCTGTAGTTCCACTCACAAAAGGCCAAGTATCTTATAAAAGAAGGAGTCACTGTAAAGTAAGCTGTTCAAAGCCATATGTCTGATTCTTTCCAGGTGCAATCAATAGGCACAGGACTATTCAGGCACCTCCCTGTGTTGAGGGCTGCTTACTTGCTGGTCCTTCTCTAGATATCATTTTAAATTAGTTTATTTTTCATCACTTACTATTTGTTTTTATGGTTCACATATTTTATGTGTGCCAGACACTGGGCTGATAACTGGGCTTACAAAGACCACACGACAGCCTGTCCTTTGTCTCTAAAGACATTTACAGTCCTATAGAAGAGTTTAAATTCTATCCATTCTTTTATTCCAGAAACTTCTCTCTGTCTTCCAATTGCAGAAAAATTCTTATTTTTCATTTTCTTATTTTCTCTTGTTTTTCTTATTTTATTTCTTTTTTATTTTCTCATTAGTCCTGCCTCAATAGGAACACCTGTTCTAGTTATCTAGCAGCTCAATTTTCTCTCATCTTAAGTGTGGAGTTCTGCACCATTTCTTGATCCTATTTTGTGCCCCACAGAATGTTGGAGCAGGGTGTGAGGTTTATTTCAAGTATTCGGGTACACACACACACACACTCCCACACACAACTGATTTCAACTTTATAAGTCTAAGAGGATGTACTTTACTACCATTTTTCCTAGAAATGTAAATTTTTGTTACGATGATAAACTTTGGTTTTCTGCTCAAGGAGGTGTTCAAGAGATGTCTTAGAAATACAGACACAGAGCAGATATGTATTAATTAGGATTCTTCAGAGTAACAGAAGCAATAACAAACAGAATCAACAAAGAGAGAGAGAGAGAAAGAGAGAGACAGAGAGAGAGAGAGAGACAGAAAGAGGGAGAGAGGAAGAAGGAGAGTTTTTATTATGAGGAATTGGCTCACACGATTAAGAAGGCTGAAAAGTCCCATGATCTGCCTTCTGCAAGCTGAAGAACCAGAAAAACTGACGGTTTAAGTCCCTGTTAGAGTCTAAATTCCTTAGAATCAGAAGCATCAATTTCCAAGGGCAGGAGAAGATGATAGTCTAACCTCAAACAGAGACAATACATTTTCACTTTCTCTGCCTTCTTATTTTAGTCAGGTCTTCAACCTATTGCCTGAGGCCTACTCACCTTGGTGAGGTTGATCTGTACTCAGTCTGCTGATTCAAATGATAATCACTTCTGAAAACATCCTCACAGGCAAACTCAGAATTGTCTCACCAGCTATCAGGGCATCCCTTAGCCCAAGCCAGGTTGACACATAAAGTTAACCATCATGGATATGTAGTTTCTGCTTTCACCCTATGTTCTTCAACAATATTAACTCCCCACGTTATATCCTGTAAATTAAGAGCCACATGAAGTTACAAACAGCCAACAGCCACCAAGAATTTTATTACTACCTTTCTTTGTAAACTATTCTGTTAAGGTATGATTAACATACAAAAAGCTATGCACATTTAATATAAACAAGTTGATGAGTTTCAATATAAGAAACCATCACCACAATCTGCTACTTAAACACTTCTGAAATTTTCCACCATCCTCATTATTTATTATTATTATTTATTGTACTAGCAAAGGGACTATATAACAAAGGAGTGATGAGGAGTCATTGTGAGTATCAGGCTTGCAGATCTGGAGCAATCATATAATCAACCCAAGGTAATGCTTGGGTTCTGATGGACTTGTCACTATCAGAGATCCATGACCTGAGATTCTTTTCCTTGGGTGTATGAAAAGTATGTATGATATGGCATTGGAAATTGTGCCACAATGCAATTAGAGGAGAAGCATTCACCCGCATGGTTTATGAGAAGGGATTAGGTCAAAACCTAAAACAGGCTGTATTTTTATGGCCATTTGAAAGAAATTAGTCAAAGAGGGCAGCACTGCCAAATAAAAAAAGGGTTTTCTGGGAGCAGAGATGAATATAACTATACAAATATATTTTTTACTGTATTATGGAGCTTTCAGTATAGAGTGGGAGACAGATAATAACATGTAAACAAGAAATACAGGCTATAAAAATCACCATGAATAAAATAATTAGGGGACTAATAGAATTTCTGGGAGGCCTACTTTAGATAGGGTGGTCTGTGATGGTTTCACTAAGGAAACACTATTTAAACTACTATATGAATAGCAAGATTAGGCTGAACAAGCCAAGAAGAGATGTAATATCACTCCAAGCAGAGAATATAACATGTGCAGTAGTCCCACAGTATAAACAGAAGTATGTCCTGTCCTTGCAACTGGAAGGAGACTAGTGTGTACGTAATGAGTGACCAAGTTAGTGAATGAATATGATATCAAGTCAGAGAATCTTGTCCACTCAAGAATGATGAGATTCATACATTTGTAAAGGAGAGGTTTTTTGTTTGTTTGTTTTTGTTTCTAGAAAGGGTTGTGGCCTGACTGGCCGCCATTCTGACAGGATGGGAAGCATAGCTTCCGTCCAAAAGCCAGAAACAGCCACTTTAAAACAGAGATTTAGTTCTACAGAAAGGGGTGGCCAAATATACATATTCAATAAGCTATAGAAGGAATTATGAATATTTATGAAAGGAGAAACATGCCCATGTGCAATCGAACTTCATGCCTCTTCATGAGATGGCAGTGTTAGCATGATCTAAGGTGGAGTTTTCAGCCCTCTGACATCAAATAGTGAAGCAGAGGACACTAAAACTGTCACTGTGCATCCTCCATACACTGACCGGAACCACCCCAGGGTTGGTGGCCCCTCATCAGGAAAGAATGCTGGTCAGTTGTATTGAAACTGAAAAAGGGAGGGGCAGAAGTCAAGCGGTTGGTTGAAATCAGAAGTGGAGTCTTTTTGAAAGGGCTGGTTTCTGCTTAGCCCTTAGAAAAGAAGGTCGAATTGCAGTTAGCAAAAGATGGGTTTTAACACAGCGTGTCCAACTTCCCATCCTGTCCTGGTCTGGAACTCAGCTTCCAATGTTTGGCTGGTGTTCCCTTGGCCAAGAGGAGAGTCCATTCACTCAAATGGAGGCTTAGCTTTTATTTTTCAACTTGAATAAAAGGTCGTTCCTACAGAGGCTCATAAGAAGTTTGATTGGGTTTAAAATGGATTGGAAAGTTTTAAATTCTAAAATGTTTAGTAGATGTAATGTAACTTACTTTAATATATTGCCACAGCATGTGCCATGGATTTTGGGCAAGCAGGAATCAAAGTGGCAAGAAGAACAATTAGAGGATTCTGCAGGTTGGGTTCAACAGAAAGCAGAGACTGTCATAGAGAAAGTTTTTAAGAGCACTATTAGAATCAACACCTATGGAGGTAAAGGAGAAGATAACAGAATTGTGCAAAAAGAGAATCTGTGATTCAGTCGCAATGGAGTCTGTAGGCAATTCACATAAAACACTGAAGTTAGGAAGTCCACTCAATGCCATCTTAAGTTGGAGCAAGAAATTTTGTTTTTTCTACCCCTGTTGGATGAGTTATGGGTTAGGGGCTGCTTCAGGAAAGGGTGTGGTCTTGGGAGAAGTGACCTTCTTCAGTGGAGATAATTCACAAATGGAGGTAACCTGTGGCCTGTATACCAAGAGCACTCTTGGAAACTAGGATAATGAGTCATTAAGCCTCAAAGGGAGAGACCTAGGGGATTCACCACAACCCAACCTTCTGCTACTTGAATCCAATTCTGGTGGGAGAAACCATTCTGGATTCCAATGGACCTCTCTTCCTGGGAAAAGTCTGTAGGAGGAGGGGTGCTGGCTGAACACCTGCTTGACTATAACTCATCTCAAGGCCACAACTTGTGTTTGCCTCACTGCTATATAAACTATTTACTATCTCTCTTACCCTCAGCTGTTAGCTTTGCAGGTCGTGGTAGTTTACCTAGTGCTGTGACAAAAACCCTTATTCCTTGGGGGGGGGGGGGGTCTATAGCCCTTGTCACACAATTTTCCCAGACTGAATTTGCCCGACTCATCTATTTAAGACCGTAATGTGTCAAGAAGGACTCAGAGATACTCAAGTGAATCACCTAGGTGTAAATATATTTCTCCCTGTTCCCATTATGTAACAACACTCTTACTTTCTGCTAGTGGTCAGGGCCAGTGATTCTTGCTGGCATCTTGAAAGACATATCCCAAAGTATCCAAATAGCCTCTATAGTTAATCAGAACTCTTGCTGTATGTCCTGGCAGAAGCAGTATCATTTTGGGAACAAGGATATCTAAAATACTGAGCCTAGGGTTGATGGGAAGCACAAATTCCCCAAGCAGGTCTCTGGAAATGATGGTAAGTGGGGACACTTCTGTATTTATGTCATGGTTTTCAGACCTATGCATGCCTGGTATTGGTGGAGGGGGTACACACAGCAACTTGTAAAGGTCATTGATTTAAAATGTACTGTGAAGCCTGGGAAATAATACAAAATTGCAATCCCTTTTGAGGTGACCTTTCAGCTAAACCTTCATAGACTTTTCCATCATTCTATCAGGTTAGCAACTTCAGGCTATATGGAATGAGTCAAATGGCCACCCTCTCATCTCCTTTACTGTAAAGTGGATTCTTTGGTCTGACACAATGATACGTACCAACTGTGTCAATTGATAGTGCTCTATATAGTCATCAGTTGGTGATATTGGCTGAGGTCTTTAAATCTGGAAAGGCAAAACTATACCTGAAATATGTGCCAAAATAAATTGTTACCTCTTTCAAGTTATTAAAAGTCCAATAGAGTCAATTTGGCATAAAGTGACTATGATCACTAGTGATCTCTTAGTGGAATGGTGCCATGTTAAGGCTCCAGCATTTATCTCTACTGTTGGAAGATTGGATATCTGTCAGCAGCAATAGTTAAACTGGACATGGTAAATGAAAGCCTTCACTGCTGAGGCCACATGTAACTTTCAACTCCGCCACCATGTCCATCTTATCAATATGCTAATGTGTCATCACTGCAAACCTGGTGGAGGTGGGGATGGAGGGCATTTCTTGTAATAACATGAATAATGGGCCCCCAAATATGTCAGCTTATAATTTTGGAACCTATAAATGTTTTCTTATTTGGAAAAAGGGTCTTTGCAGACGTGTTTAAGGCAAGAATCTTGAGATGAGGAGATATTCTTTGATTATCCAGATGAGCCCTAAATACCATCAAATATATGCTTACAAAAGGGAGGCAAAGGGAGATTTGCAACACACAGAGGAAAAGGCAATATGAAGACAGAGGCAGAGATTAGACCGAAGCAGCCACAGACCAGTAAATGTCAGCAGCCACCAGGAGTTGGAAAAGGCAATGAACAAATTCTTCTCCAGAGAAAGCACAGCCGTGGTAATGTATTAATTTTGGCCATTGATACTGATTTTAGACTTCTGGTGTCCTGAACTATGAGAGAATGTGTTTCTGTTGTTTCAAGCTACACAGCTTGTGGTAATTTGTTACAGACACAAGAAACCATGTAAGTTATGGAGAGCAGATATAAGAGAATCTGGCTGTTGTCAACTGTCTGAGTCATTTTCTTTTTTCTATAAGGCAGTTGAATGCCTCATCTGTAGCAGATGCATTCTGGTGGAGGATAGCATATAATATAATTATGTCTCTCTTTATCTTCATTCATATATGCCATCATCATTCCTCTGCATCAGACTTCTTCATTCCTTCTCTTCCAATTTTTCTCTTCTAACAAATCTTCCAAGCCATTCACCCTTATTCATGAGTCTATATGTATTCTAACTCTGGACTATTCAGGTCACACAGAGTGGATGACCAGGTGCCCTACGCAAACGTATAACTCTTCGGAAGATTTTGCCTTGCCTTTCTAGGCTGCCCCAGGACTACAGGGCAACTGTTATTCATCATTGGCTTAGACCTACGTCATAAGTTGACATCTGTCAATTGGTCTTAAGCATGTTTTATGTGGCCATATCTATGAATTTAGGGAACTATTCAGAGAATGTAAAATGGGGGAGAGGGATTTAGACTCTGTGCTTGTATAGCTCACTGTGCCTCATCATCCTGCTTGGGCCTATTCTCAGAAGCACTGCTTCTTCCTTACTATGATTTGCAGGTGGAATGAGTTTGCTCTGGAATCCTAGGGGTCTACATTGTGATTCTACCAATGGGTCTGTCCTTTAACTTCCTTTTATATCTTATACCAATACTGACACTTTAAAAAAAATAATACAAAGCCTGATAAAAGAAAGAGTCCAAGGTGCAGGGTCATGATACTGACCTACTGAAGAGTTTTACCTGCACCAGACCCAACTATAATAAAATGCATCGGTCTTTATTATCACCTAGTATATGATTTTAAGTAGTCTCCTGAGATTTGAAATAAGCTATTCCAGATACTTAAGAGGCTTTAAAACATTGAGTTTTTTTCTTTTTGAAGGAAGGAACAAGATGCAATATGTTTTCCCTTTCTTTGGAGAGGATGTCCAAGCATTCTCCAGACCATTAGGTACCTACTATTTTGATAATGCAGTAGAATCCTCAGTGTACATAGGGTTTATATCTTGCTCATTGGCTATGACATATAATGTCTATTATTTACATATATATTACATATATATTTTATATATACATACAATTTATTTTATATATGTGTGTGTGTGTGTGTGTGTGTGTGTGTATAATTTACAACCATAATGGCTGTTATCTGTGTGGCTGCTCCTAGGGGCTTCGTGTTCTATTAATTAGATCGTTTATGACTCTGTATGAGCCAGTCATCCTCTCTGGATGCTAACAACTGCCTTGCTACTCATTATGCTCATTAAGTGGGGCCTTTTCTGGTTAGGGATCCTATCTTATCATATTTGTTGGCATCACTGGACTCAGTTCTGCAATGGAGAACTATCCTAGCCTACAGTGGAGAAATAATTAGTGGTGCTTGTGACCCTTTTGCTTGGTAAGTCAAACAGATTTCAAACCCCTGTCAGAGCCTTTTATTTTTTCTAATAATGGAAATATTGCTGATTAATATTCAATTGTGTCTCTGGAACATAAACACACATACATGCCCATATACATATAGAAGTACCACACCTCCTCCCTTGCACATGCTTTTTTGAATATTCAATGTAATTATTTTAAGCCCAGCAGAAAATGGTCACTATAAATTTTAACAACTGTCATTTAAATATATATCTATAATAATATAGAGTCATAATATCAGACATTAGGAACTATATAGAAATCCAATAATATAGACAAATGGGTGGATATATAGATGAAAGAGTTTTGCAATGCTAAATCTGAAGAAGATGATAATATAAAGCTTGGAGATGGATTGGAACTATATTGAGGAGCCTGTCACTTTAAGTGACAGGGGCCATTGAAAGGTTTTAAGCGGGGAGCAGATACATTCCATTTGTACTTTAGAATAAAGTAGGATGGGGTGAGGGAGTGAGAGGTATTTAAATGAGAGATGGTAAAGCTTTGGACCACTGCTCCCACTCTGAAATTTATTCTTCATTGATTGATAAGTGGGGCATGACTTACAAAAGTATTCAAACTTTGAAAAGGTTTCAGCCACATTTGGACTCCATTATAGAACTAGATAACCAGAGGTGGGCTGGCAGCTGGTGTGTATAGGAAGGAGACTATTGGTATTGCTTCATTTAACAGGATTTTAGTGATCATTAAAAGGTAGATGTGGACAAAGCACATCTGCAAAGCTAATTGCACATACTGAGAACTTCAGGGGGATCATTTTAGCTACACTTATCCTCACTTCAAAGTTGTTGTCTGCTACATGGACACAGTTTAAGCCATCACTTCCCATAGAGGCTTGGTGACTGGCTCATGAAAATTGAGCAGGCTAATCTAGCAAATAACTGCAAATTAATAAATAAATCTTGATATTATGTAGATTGATATACTTATTTCAGACTCTTGAGAGCAAATGCAAGAATTTGGGGGAGGGTGATTTTTAAAGAACTGTTTCAGCTGCTTGATTTAATGATCTATTTTTTGAGCTTAAAAGAACAACTTCAGAAACCCATTTCCCTTTCAAGAGAAGGATTAAATAATCTTAAAGTAGTTGATGTGCAGTTTATGTTTGCATTTTTTATCTAATCAGCCAAACAAATATAATTAATTCAACAGTTGTCTCTATGGCTTTGGCTTCTGGTAGGAGATGTATCATTACAAATGCAAATATGTTCCTAAAATAATGAGAATGTCATTATCACTCCTTATTCATTTACGTGGCCACAGAAAAAACTGAAATACCATTTACTATGGAAGTGACTTTTGTAAACTGTGCAGAGAACAGTAACTACTTTTCCTGAGCAGGAGATAAGTCTGGCTGTGACTTTCTCGAGTGTCACTGTGTCGCTAATGGGGAATGCACATCTGGGTTGCATTGTACTGACATAGGCACTGGACCAGGCATTTTCTCTGGACTGGGGATTTGATTCAACTTCTGCCTTTCTGTCCTGTAGGCAGATTTCTTAACACTTCTGGGGTTTTATTTCTTAGTAGTCAAATGGACACTAAATCTATCTTCCCCTCCTCCTCAAGCAATGTTTTGAGGATTGTGTAAAACGCGTAACACAGTATTCTCATTTAAAATATGATTGTTGCTAGTTACATGTCAGATTGTGCATACATGTATATGTGTGCTTTATTTGTGCTTTTCATTTTGGCATTCTTCCAATGTGCACAAGCTAATTTTTTGCTGCTCTCAATACAAAATTAGGAATAACTTTTTAAATTTCTTTCATTATGTTTCTAGGCCATGCCTGATTTCCCTCTTTAGAATTTTCTTCCAGATTTGTTGCCGTTCCCCCCCATCCCGTCACCATGTATTTGGATTTGGATTGTTTCTAGGGAACATACCCTCTGCTTTCAGGCACAATTAAGTCTTCCCTGGCACCATGGTCCGTCATTTGCCTATGACCATAAAGCCTCTACAGATCATCTTTCTTCTTCCTTCAAGGTCAAATGGCAATCTATACAAATTGTCACTGCTTGCACAGTTCTAGTCATACCAAGCTGAAATTTGTTTCACGCCTTTGCTGACATTGTTCCATGTTTTAACTGTTGGAAGCCTATGGTTTGTCTTATCCTAAATGATCTTCTGCAGCATTTGACACAGATCACTAGCTCCTACTTGCAGAAAACAACATATCTGAAATCTTTGTAGCAAATACTGTTTTAAACACTGTTTTAAATATGCAATATGTAATTTGGGAGTCTAGGTAGAATTAAACATTAGTACTCATTGTTCTTTTTTCTCTTAAAGCTCAGAATATAATACTGCTGAGGAATTTTTGTTATTGTATTTTCATTTTATTTCATTTTTCTTGTTATATTTCAGTTAGAACACAGAAGAGGCTGCAAAGCAACTCTTTTTTTTTTTTTTCTTAGATGGAGTCTTGCTCTGTCTCCAGGCTGAAGTGTAGTGTTGCGATCTCGGCTCACTGCAACCTCCGCCTCACGGGTTCAAGCGATTCTCCTGCCTCAGCCTCCTGAGTAGCTGGGATTACGGGTACATGCCAACACATCCAGCTAATTTTTGTATTTTTAGTAGAGATGGGGTTTCACCACGTTGGCCAGAATGGTCCCTATCTCTTGACCTCATAATCCGCAGGTCTTGGCCTCCCAAAGTGTTGGGAATACAGGCTTGAGCCACCACGCCACCCAGAGCAACAATTTTAATGTGCAAAATTAGATGAAGAGTCCTAAATTATTTTTATGTTTGACATGAAATATTAAGAGAGAAAGACCTAAACAAGTTATGACTGTAAAACTATGACTTAATAATAGAGAACATGGATAAGGACTGAAAGGCAGTGTAATGTAGGTCTTAATGAAATATACTTTAGAATCAGAGAAAACTCTTTATTTGATTCCCTATTTCTCTACTTTCTAACTCTGAATACTTGGGTGAGTTACATAATCATTTTAGGCTTAATTTTGTTTTCAATCAAGTGGAAATACTACTATTATCATGCATTAACGTGAAAATTAAACAGAAAATGCTTACACAATCTTTAAGACAACTCAGTAGTAATAGTAATGAAAATGCTAATAATAATTAAATTATTATTTTAGAGATAATGAAACAGTAATAAATATTCAAACACAAACAGGCTCTCACAAGTCAATTATAATGTGAAAGGTATCAAAGAAAATCTGATCATAATGGGAACTACTCCCTTAGACAAACTTTTAAGTATTTCAATTTTTTTTAAAGAAATGTTTTCTATCAGTTTTTTTCACCCCCATATTAGCAGTAGATTTCAGATGCTTTTAATAAACAAAATAGAAACTTGATATTTCATATAAATATACATGGCACTATTCTGGTCTTCTCATGATTAAGTGTAGGTTCAATTTTTCTTTAAAAATCAATTTTTTTCTATATAACATTGTCCTATATAATAGAAAATCAAATAATTGTCTTTGAGGTAGCTTATTTATATCTGGGTCTGCTATCTGTAACAGAGTTCAAGGGGCCAGATAATCTGGGTGGCAGTATCAGCAGGTTGGATAGGAGACACAAGAAGCTGAGAGGCCAGTTAAAAGGCTGTCTTAGAAGATCCTTTAATAGGTGAAGAGGTCCACGATACCAGTAATAGCCATTGTGATAGAAAGTGTGGAATTGGTTTGAAACTCTAGTGAGGTAGACCTAAAATAATTTGGTCACCTATTTATTACTTCTTCTGGGGTTGGAACAAGATGGGGATTTCAATTTGTGTTACAGGGTGAATGGTGAAATAGAGGAGGATGTATAAGGCTTCAGCTAGAAAAGTGCTTTATTTAGAACTATTAGATTATGTATGTTGTATATTTGTATATATGTATGTATAATTATTAGATTATGTACACAGCACATAATCTAAAAATAATATATATTATTTTTCATATATCCTTCATGTACAGCATATATATACACACACATATATGTGTATATGTATACACATATATGTATTCCGTATATTCATGCTTTGATTTAAGGCTTTGCCCTAATTTCGAAATTGTTAAGATATAAATGATCAACTCTCAATTTTCCATCTGATTAGACCTTAAATGTCATGAAGTAGGGAGCAGAACTGATCAATAATATTTCTATCCAAATATCCCTACAGTGGAAAAGAGCAAATTCATATACTGAAGGAAGAGTTACCTGTTAGAGTAAACTAAATTAGTTCACAGCAAAAATAAAAACTCGAACATAACTTTTATGTTGTACTATGTAAAACTTTCATTCTTCATCATAATACACAATTACATTTATGCAGTGTTACAATTATTTAAGACCTCATCTATTATTTGAGTAAAATTAATGTATCAAAAATAAACGCCATATTTTCAAAATCTTGGCCATAAAACAGAAAAATATTGTGTAATACTAATTCATAGAATGGGTTAGCAATTTGTTGATTTCTTATATAATTTTATTTAATGATATGCAGGTATTTTGAAAAATAAATTCACCACATACCCACTGATGTAAGCCAATTCTGATGAAATGATTATTTATTTCTTCATATATCCTTCTAGCCTCTGCTTGTCTAATTTCAATGACTGTTTTCTTACAATTTGAAATTTTGAAATTAAAATTTTTTTCACGTAACATTGCATAATAATTTCCTTCATTTCTTTGTGCTACCATTATATTAATTTGCGTTCATATATATTTTTCAATTATTTGCCTCATGTTGGACATTTAAACTCAGTATGTGTCATCCATAAGCAAAACTGGGATATAAAATTAATCACAGAATTATAAGGCTAAGGCTAAATGTAACTGACATCTTTATGAGTCCAATAGGTACTGAAGCACATTGAGCTCTCTCCAGCAAAGCCCTAAACAGTGACTACTAAATCATGGTTGAAAAATAAAAATATAAAACATAGGATAATTTTTGCAATATTCATGATAATGAGAGACAGTAAAGATTTAATTTGTCCCAAACATGCAGCAGTCAAGCAGATTATGTAGGTGAGCTGGAGTTATCACTACTAAGCATGCCATATAAAGAGTATTCTAACAAAAGGAATGGCTGCTCATGACCACTGCTCACATGTAGTTAGCAGTGGCTCGGTTAATGTGTGCTTTTCCTTGTATGTGTGGAAATGACATATATTAACAAAACAACTACATCTGGACTATAACTATATATAGACTGTAACTATAGCAAAACAACTGTATCTTTCTACTAGTGATGCATATTATTCAAGCATGTTATGATAGAATTCAGAAGACAATAAGAGGATTTTTTTTAAACAAAGCTGCTATGTGCTGAGTGTTAACTCGCTGCCAGTGAATCTTATATACATAAACTCATTAGGGAGAAAATTATCATCATTTTTCAATTATAACAATGATTTCTTACCCAAGGTCATACAGTGAGTATTATATTAAATGAAAGAGAATTGAAAAACAGGTCCAGCAAAATCCATAACTTACCAAATGCGTTCATAAAGAGAGTATTGATGAGATAATTTTTTAAAATTTCACTACTTATAAGAATATTTGAGATACCTTGACTGAAGTTTTTCAAGTTTACTAGAATAGGTGAAGAGCTAATTAGTGCAAAGTCAAAGAGTATCCAGTTAAGAAAGTAAGCTTTATCCCATTACTACATCAACAGGGTTAAACTTGAAGTACTCTCCTGAGAAGCAAGCTAACCATCTCGTTAGTACTTTGGTATATGCATATGTTTGCTTGTGGAGAGCCTAGAGGCAGATCTGGAAGAGGTGGTGTATAATTAGGCACATATTACCCAAATTACTGTTTCTGGGACACCCTTCATGATGAGCTTTTTTTTTTTTTCACTCTGCTTCTGTATTTGTATTTTTTCATCTGGGCATTCAAGCAAACTTAGCCTACTTTCATATTTTGCTCAAACACTGGCATGTGAAGTGAATGTTTTACTTCTTAGAACACAGCATCCTCGAGAAAAACATAAATATTCATCTGGCAGGATGACAAACTAGTGTGGATTACTGCCTACTTCACTTCCCATGGCAATACCACTCTAGATATTCTTTTGAAGCAAGAAATTTATATATTTATTTCACAACTTGATACAGAATTTAAGAAATGGATTAAGGATATAGAAAGAAGTTCACTTTTAATGTTTTCATATGTGTGTATGTCTGTGTATAGTGAAAAGTTGCCAAGAAGAAAATATAGTAACCTTTATTACAACATGATTCAGAAAGAAAATAGCAGCTCTAGTTACCAGGGCAGCTATGGAGCTCAGCTGAGGAAGACACTTATTAACTACAGATTAAGGCAAGCATTTCACATTTTATCTGTTGACCCTTCAAGCCTCAGAACATGAATAGAAAATTTACTAAGAAAATATCTGAGAAAAGTGGCTTTTGAAACATAGTTATGCTGGCAGCTTTTTTGAGGTTAACAATGTTCCAGAAGAAGGGAAAGCAAATGTTAATTGGTTGAACTCTGGGCTGAGCCCTTGCATCAAACTCAAAAGAGGAGATTGATACACATTATAGCAAGATAGAGAATAACTCTAAGGGAATATAAACAATTAAGGAAAAGAGAGAAGTATATGAAGACTTCACAAATATAAAACATGAGCTAGGAATTTATATTACAGTAAATACATAATTTATATAGACATAATGTTTGAAATTAATTAAAAGAAAACAAAGACACAGATATACCATGTTCATTAATAGTTCAACTTAAAATAAGGTTTTAATTCAGTCAAAGCTAACTATAAAGTTAATGCAATTCCAATAAAAGGATCTATCGCAACTTTTGAGAAAACTTGGATACATTGATTCTAAATTTTATACGGAAGTAAACGCATTCACACATAAGTAAGGCAAACTTTAAAAAGTAAAAGTATTTGGAGGTATTTGCAATGCTGAGTATCTTTCATCTACCTCTCCAGATTTATGTCCTTCCTCTCCATCTTTTATGCCTTTGAATGCTGAGACCTACGAGCCACATCTACTAGGCTCCCTGTCGTCTGTATTATTCAGCTTTGTTCTTAAGACACAAATAAGTATTCTCTTCCAGCTATTTCTCTACTGAAGATCAAAGATCCTACATTGACAGTTCTAGAAAAAGAATAGAACTAAATAAACCCTGCCAATGGTCCTATATTATGTGTATATAATTGTATTACAACATTTGTCTCATCTTGTTATGACTTTCGATCTTCTCTGTTACAATGTTCTCCTTAAGGGCACTATTATCTTTATTAATTTGTATACAAAAACATATCAATCAATTAAGACATTTTTAGGCCTGCAGGAATATGATCTATTTATACAACTGTAACAAATACTTTACATTTAGAATTATTATATCAGTATAGAAAACGTTTATAGGTTTAAATCTAAATCAAGTTTGCTATTTAAACATGAAACCGGCAGTTGGGGGAAAAAAAAAACTTTATCTTACATGATAACCAAATAACAAAGTCTAAAAAAGTTCTATTTCAAAAATAAATAAAAACATTACTATCTATAGTTATTGTTTAACAGAGACACAGAGACACAAATCCAATCTAAAGAAAATTTTTGAAAACCTGAAGAATGCAATTGCCTAGAAAGCAATGAGTCATTTTTAATACTTTGATGTTTAATAAAGATAGCTTTATCTCTGCAAGCACAATTTGATAACAAATATTATCTGCTGGATAAATGAAAAAGAACACTCCAAACAAGGCACTAAAATTTAATTCGAATATAGAACATTTATACTTTACCTGTAAAAAATTAAACTACTGCATAAGAAACATTTTATTTGCTTTCTTTTCCTTGAATCTCCTTAATTAGATAAGTAATATAAAATACAAATGTGAAAACCAACATATTTAAAAATATTTGTTAAGTCCAAGATTACTGAGAAGTTATAAGAATATGTAAAAAAATAAAGCATAAAGATTTAAAGGTTTAAGACATTTAAATTTATAAAGTATTATTTCAGATATAAGATCTAAAAATCAAACAATTGAAAGAACAGTCATATACTTTGTTTTAATACGATATAGAGACCAAATAGTGATGCCCTATGTATTAAATAAAATTATGTCAAAAATTATATTTCTAATTTATTCTTTTTAAAATATGTTATTTGCACTTTCAGGCACAATCCATTTGCTGATTAAACTTCTCAAGAAGTTTTTCTAATAATAATTACCTGCAGAGAGTTTTTCAAATAAAGTAAGCTGACACACATTTAATTTGAAGCCATATGGAAGGTGTAATAGAAGTACAAAAACCAAATACAGTCTATGTTTCAAATTCCTATTAAAATTTTTGATAAAATAACACAAGCTCTACTTGAGGAACATACTCAATTTATGTAATATTACAGTATATTTGATGATTTGTACCTTGATAAATTCCATGTGTAGGGCCTTTTAGGCATAAATGCATTACTAAGTTAAAAAAACAAAGTAATGTGAGAACATTCAAATTCTTTGAAGTGGTAGAATGTGATTAGATATGGCAAAATACTGACACTGTTTACAAAATAAATCAGAAGAGATGGAAGATTACCAAAAAGAAAATGATGAATATAAATTAATATCTTGTTCCCATTGACTCTTCCTCTGCTCTTTCCCTGAACTTGCATGTATTATCACAGTATTATAGGTAAAACAGACCTTACATATTCTTCCCTATCACCCATGAAATGTTCCAGGTAACATTCACTACCTATGCTAATTTTACCCTACATTATATTGCCAACCCATTCTTATTATTTTCTGAGAAGCCTTGCTTAAATGTCATCTTTTCCTGTGCTCGCCTGTATTTCTTGGCCACTTCATTACTTTTATGTCGGGGAACAGCACGTGCACGTCTGCTGAGAGGCTCTCGGCCTGCAGGAGGCCTCACCCCAACTCAGAGATGTTCACTACCTGGAAGAGAGAGTGCGCGGAAGAAAAGGCAGACAGACAGTGGGGTCTGGAGGACTACTCAGGCAATGCCAGCATAGCATGCCAGAATAGCAAGTTTATTGTGTGCATAAGTCTGATTATATACCTTTTAGTTCTTCCTTGATGACGCAGGCTCCATGGTTACATTAAACAGTAAATACAAGAACAGAAATCAATGGAACAATCATTGATCAGTTTGCTGAAACACTATGGGAACAGGTAAAACAAAAATCAATAGCGTGGAAACAGAAACCAATGGCTACATTGTGTTATTGTTACTTATTACACAGAAACTAAGGGAACAGAAACTAAGAAACTAAGGTAACTAGGCCCACTTAGGGTCAACAGAGCCATAAATCGTTTGCGGAAACTAGAATTGACATAACACACAATGTCTCCTGAAACCCGTCATGCTTGAGCTCAGCGTCCTGCTCCAAATGTCAGTAACCAACAGTATTCTGCAGAAATCATGCATCAACACTCCCCTTTTCCTCAGCTCAACAGCCTCCAGGTAAAAAGTGAAACGTGTATGGGCTCAAGCTCAAAATGGCCACGGTACAGCTAAGCACCGTGAACGGGAGTGATCCCCACACTCTTTTTGCCCAGGCTGTAGTGCAATGGCACGATCTTGGCTCACCACAACTTCCACCCCCCAAGTTCAAGCGATTCTCCTGCCTCAGCCTCCCAAGCAGCTGGGATTACAGGCATGAGCCACCACCCCTGCCTAAGTTTGTATTTTTAGTAGAGACAGGGTTTCTCCATTTTGGTCAGGCTGGTCTCGAACTCCTGACCTCAGGTGATCTACCCACCGTGGCCTCCCAAAGTGCTGGGATTACAGGCCTGAGTCACTGCACCCGGCCGTGTTTAACTTTTAGAGGAACCCACCAAACTGTGTTTCACAGTTGCTGGACCATTTTACATTCCCACCAGCAATGTGCAGGTGTTTCCATTTCTCCACATCCTTGCTGTTCCACAGTAGGCAAGCCTACCTCCCTGAAAGTTCGAGGAAGCTGAGAGGCTGGAGAGGCTGACATATTCAGTTTCTCATTAAGAGACATTTAAAAGGGACTTACAAACAGAAGCCATGTCTGTGTCTTGGGCAGCAGTGAGACAAGATAATGGTTACCTGGGCCGTTACCCCCCAAACCCAGGGCTTATTTATCACAGGGAAAGGCATATGTGATTCAGAAGGGATGTGTAGGACAATTGCTTAAGGGCAGATCTCATGGAAAGTACAAGAACATGAAGGTTATTTGGACCCAAGGGCAGGATTTGTGGCAAGAATGTAATCTTACACAAGGAACAATAAACTAGAACTCTTAGAGGCTTTCCTGGAACTGAGGTTAATCAGAAGTCAGCATGGTGGATTAACATCAAGAAAACAGTTGCCTTGTCCTCTACCCTTGCCAATACTTGTTATTTTCTGTTTGGTTCATTTATTTATTTATTTGTTTATTTGAGACAGAGTCTCACTCTGTCACCCAGGATGGAGTGTAGTGGCGAAATCTTGGTTCACTGCAACCTCTGCCTCCTGGGCTCAAGTGATCCTCACACTTCAGCTGGGATCACAGATGCATGCCACCATGCCCGGCTAATTTTTGTACTTTTTGTAGAGACAGAGTTTCACCATGTTGCCCAGACTAGTCTTGAACTCCTGAGCTCAAGCAATCCACCCGCCTCGGCCTCCCAAAGTATTGGGATTACAGGCGTGGGCCACTGCACCTGGCCTGTTTTTCTGATTAAGGTCATCCTGTTGAGTGTGAAGTGGTATCTCATTATGGTTTTGATTTACATTTCCTTAATTGCCAGTGATGTTGAGCATCTTTTCATGTGTGTAGTGGATGTTTATATGTCTTCTTTTGAGAAATGTCTATTCAAATAAATGGGCAAGTTCTTTACATATTCTGCAACATGTTGCTCAGGCTGGTCTCAAACTCCTGGGCTCTTTTTGTTGTTGAGTTTAAGAGTTTGTTTGTTTGTTTTTCGTTCGTTTGTTTGTTTTTGAGACAGGATCTTATTCTGTCACCAGGCTGGAGTGCAGTGGTGCAATCATAGCTCATTGCAGCCTCCAGTTCCTGGGCTCAAGTGATTCTTCCCTCTCAGCCTCCCAAATAGCTGGGACTATGGGCATGTGTCACCATGCTCAGCTAATTTTTAAATTTTGTGTAGAGATGGGGTCTTGCTATTATCCCAGGCTGGTCTTGAAATCTTGGCCTTAAGTCATCCTTCTGCCTCAGCCTCCCAAAGTGTTGGGATTATAGGCATGAGCCACCATGCCTAGCCAAGTTATAATTCTTTTTTTTTTTTTTTTAGGTGAAATTTTACTCTTGTTGCCAGGCTGGAGTGTAATGGCACAATCTCGGCTCACAGCAACCTCTGCCTCCTGGGTTCAAGTGATATTCCTGCTTTAGCTTCCCAAGTAGCTGGTGTTACAGGCATGTGCCACCACACCCAGCTAATTTTTTGTATTTTTAGTAGAGATGGGGTTTCACCATGTTGGTCAGGCTGGTCTCAAACTCCTGACCTCAGGTGATCCACCTTCCTCAGCCTCCCAAAGTGCTGGGATTATAGGCATGAACCACAGTGCCTGGCTATATGTTTTTATTTCTCCTGGGTATACACCTAAGAGTGGAATTGCTGGGTGATATGCTAATCCTGTGCTTAAACTTTTGAGGAATGCACCAAACTGGTTTTCACAGTGGTTGCCTATGTTTTCTTCTAAGAGTTTATAGTTTCGGCCTTTATATTTAGGCCAGTGAGCCACTGTGAGTAAATTTTTTGCATATGGAATGAGGTAGGGATCCAACTTCATTCTTCTGCATGTGTTTTCCAGTTGCACCAGGACCATTTGTTGAAGTGACTATTCTTCCCCATTGGTCTTGACTCTTGTTGGATTTCATTAGTCATAGATGTTTGAGTTTATTTCTGGAAATTAAATTCTATTTCATTAATCTATATGTCTGTCTTTCTACCAGTTCCACCTTGTTTTGTTTGTCCCAAATTGGATAGGCTATTAATGATGGTAGCAAAGGAGCACCCTTGAAGGAGTTAAAACTGTGGCTCCAAGACTTTTATAAAGCACCTTTCACTTGGCAGCACTCGGGAATGAGCTCACCTATTATTTCAAGGAGACTGAAGGAGGTGGTCATGGAGAAGGTCTGATGGGCAGAGCTCAGAGATCAGCAAGCAACACAGCCAACAATTCTCAGGCTTTAAAACTATGTCTAGAGGAGAGTTTGGACTGTAGCCATTTCGACATAGAAGCGTATTTATTAGAAGCAAAGAGGCTAGAAGCCTACTAAGTTTTTTTTGGTTGTTTGGTTTTTAGAGATGAATCTCACCATGTTGCTCAGGCTAGCCTCCAACTCTGGCTTCATGTGATCCTCTGGCCTCAGCCTCCCAAGTATCTGGATCTACAGGTGCATGCCACTGTGCCCAACTTCAAAACCTACTAAATTTCTTTCTTTCTTTTTTTGAGATAGAGTCTTGCTCTGTCGCTGCGGCTGGAGTGCAGTGGCAAGATCTCGGCTCATTGCAACCTCTGCCTCCTAGGTTCAAGTGATTCTCCTGCCTTAGCCTCCTGAATAGCTGGGACTA